>JASTWR010002111.1:0-26275 GCA_030770355.1 Harpagoxenus sublaevis
TTCTCATAGTTTTTTAAGTGAGGGACCAGTAGAAACTTGCACAGTGCTTTCTCATAATTTTTAAGTGAGCAAGTAGAAACTTGCACATTACTTAATCAACATTTTATTTCGCTTATAAAGCTTCCTCGATGAAGAAGCTTTTTTTTTATTTGATGTACAATTATTAGTAAATATTCTTTAATTTGGCTTCCTCATAGAGGAAGCTTTATAAGCGAAATAAATGTTGATTAGTAATGTGCAAGTTTCTACTTGCTCACTAAAAATTATGAGAAAGCAATGTGCAAGTTTCTACTGGCTCACTTAAAAACTATGAGAAAGCAATGTGCAAGTTTCTACTGGCTCACTTAAAACTATGAGAAAGCAATGTGCAAGTTTCTACTGGCTCACTTAAAAACTATGAGAAAACAATGTGCAAGTTTCTACTTGCTCACTTAAAAACTATGAGGAAGCAATGTGCAAGTTTCTACTTGCACACTTAAAAAACTATGAGGAAGCAATGTGCAAGTTTCTACTTGCACACTTTAAAGCTATGAGGAAGCAATGTGCAAGTTTCAACTTGCACACTTTAAAGCTATGAGGAAGCAATGTGCAAGTTTCTACTTGCACACTTAAAAACTATGAGGAAGCAATGTGCAAGTTTCTACTTGCACACTTAAAAGCTATTATATATGAAAGCAATGTGCAAGTTTCTACTTGCTCACTTTTTTTATTATCCTAAAAAATCATTTTTTGAAGTCTCAATTATTAAGACTTGAGATGTTCTAACTGCAATTAAAAAATTAGCCTTTTTGCAAAAAGACTAGCCCTTTTGCAAAAGACCGCCCTTTTGCGAAACACTGATCATTTTCCAATAAAACTGAATGCCCCTTAGGCTTTTTGGCATACATTGGCTAAAGCTAGGCTAGACACTTACGTCAGTTGGATTTAAAAAACAATCAATGCTTTTGCAATAGAGCGCTTTTTCGCCCTCTCTCTCTCTCTCTCTCTCTCTCTCTCTCTCTCTCTTTCTTTTTCTCATTTGAAATTTTGGAGAATTTGTACATATATCGAAGTTTTATAAAGCTGGGTCTAATCAACCAAACCATAATGAATTATTTATGAAATAGGGGTAGAAAAAACTAAAAAATATATTAGAATAAAAAAAATTGCTAATATTTAATACTAAATTGTCAAAAAATATCAATTTATGAAAAGTCTCAATTGTTGAGACTTGGGATGTAGCCCTTAAAAGTTAAAATTTTAAGATTTTAGTAATTTTTTAAATTCTATATTTTTCAGTTTTTTCTACCCTTATTTCATATATAATTCTTTAAGATTTGGTTGATTAGTTTTGAGTTAAAGACATTTAAAATTTCGGAGAATCCGTCCATACATAAACATGAGTCTAATTAACCAAATTTTAAAGAATTTTATATGAAATAGGGGTAGAAAATACAGAAAAATATAATAAAATTAGAAATAGCCCAATATTCCAAAACTTACAAAAGTTAGAGCAATGAAAGGCATTTCTTAAAAAATTCAAAATTTTATAAAGAAAGAAGACCTTTACCAATTATCGCTAAATCCAATTCCATCCTTCCTTAAATAATACTTTATCGATTAAATAACAATTTAGCCCTATATCTCAATATTTGCATAAGTTAGAGCAACCAGGGACATTTCTAAAAAAATTAAAAATTTTGTAAAAAAAGAACCCTTTTACCGATTATCGCCAAATTCAATATCAACCTTCCTTGAATGATACTCTATTGATTAAAAAAAAAAACCCGATATCTCAATATTTGCTGAAGTTAATGCAACCACGAACATTTCTAAAAAAACTCAAATTTTTTTTAAAAAGAACCCTATTACCGATCATCGCCAAATTTAATACCAACCTTCCTTAAATGATACTCTATCGATTAAAAAAAAAAAAAAACAGCTTGATATCTCAATATTTGCGGAAGTTAGAGCAACCACAGACATTTGTAAAAAAATTTAAAATTTAAAAAAAAAAGAACCCCTTTACTAGATCTAATCAACCAAATCTTAATTCGTATCCAAATCTTAATTGAATTTAGAATAGAGAGAGAGAGAGAGAGAGAGAGAGAGAGAGAGAGAGAAATCGTGAGAGAAAACATGAGAGCGTGAGAGAGAAAGCATGAGAGATAGAAAGTTGAGAGAGAGAGAGAGAGAGAGAGATCTCATTTTATTAAAAAATATTTTAATTTATAATAAAGTAATTGTACATTTAATATATAAAAAGTGTTAATCTGTTTTTTTCTTGCTTTTCATTTTCTTATTCATCTTCTATTCTTCATCATCCTCATGATTTTCTTTTTCGCTTGTTCCTTCTCATACTTTTATCAACCAAAATTATTATCCTCTTTCTCCGCTTTCTCTGCTTTCTCTGCTTCTTCTGCGTTTTCTGTTTCTGCTTGTTTCTCCGCTGGTTCCTTCTCATATTTCAACATCCAACTTAATAACAGATCATCCAGACCGTCTTCCAAAACTAAAATTTTATAACCATAAATATTTTATTATTTTATATACATACATATGTTATGCAGGTATTGTCTGTTATGCCAATATAAAAATCAATTATTATGTTTACTAAATTGATACCTACTAACAGCGAATACTTATTATTTCTTAATTCTTCCATTTCTTAATTCTTTCAGTTACAAAATTCTTCCAAACAACAAATTGTAAAAACAGATTAACACATATAAAAAACTTGACATATAATATGTGAAACCAGCAACTTATATAGTCATTTATAAAATGAAAATTAGTTTATAACGACCCGCCTTTAGGTAGCGAACGCGGACTAGCTCGCCGGGTCAGGAGTTCGCTAGGTAGGTCCGGAGACAATAAACGTGAGAAGAGTGTTTATAGGAAATAAAGATATAATTTATTCTATTTAATTGTCTGAATAACAAAGGCTTTGACTAGCATCGCGCGTGGATTGTACCGCTGAGATCCGTCGTGTATCGATTCGTCGGGGATCGCTAGTTTATTATAATTTCTAATGAATATCGCAATTATATATTTACAATAAAACAGAACACCGGTAGGGGTACTTCGGAGGCGCGGATGCCCAGTACGTTCAACTATACTTACATATAATAACTATGAGATTATCGGCGCGGGTACTTCGGAGGCGCGGCTGCCCAGTACGTGCAATAATACCTGAATATAATAACGATGAGATGAACGGCGTGTGTACTTCGGAGGCGCGGATGCCCAGTACGTTTACTTAATGCTGGAATATATCACAGGTAAATTTATCGGCGTCAGTATTTCGGAGGCGCGGATGCCCGGTACGTTAAATCGACGTTAATTATAAAGGAAAATAATACGGCTCGGTGACTATATCCCTTAGTAGCACGCGTAGCAGTTCGCGGGTGAGAAATATGGGTGTTCCCGGTGATTATCCGTAAGGATCCAGGCGGTAGTTCGGCGTTCGGGAACGTTCGGACATACGGACCGGTCCGTCCCGATTAGCCAGGATTCGTTTAGGCGTCGGCGACGAGAGCACTCGTCCGAGACGGAGAGCTCTCCACCTCGGTTTTCTGCCTTCGCAGGTATTAGGAACCAGAAAACGTTTGTAGGATAAGCAGCAACGAGAGCACTCGAACGTGGACAGAGAGCTCTCGACCACGACTTCTGCTTTCTAGGATCAGGATAGAGAGTGAATTTTAAGCTCGCGCCCCGCATTTTTCTACCGCCGGGGTAACGGTACTTTTGCGCGCCCGGCGTGGGGGTTTGACAGCAGCGCGCACGTGTGTCGACGGCCGCGCGGTTGGAGCTGTCAACTCGCTTTCGGCGCTCGGCGGCGCTCGGCGGCGGCGCTCGGGTCCCGTCGGCCTTGTCGGCGGACTGCTCGGTCGGGCCGCGATGTCTCGAGCCGTTATTACGGCAAGATCGTGTTTTAGTAATTAAAAAATGGGGTGGGCGCAGCGCGCCCACGTTCCTGCCCGGCGGGTGTTCGGCCGGGCGGTGTCCGGCGGGTGTAGCCCGGACAACGATGCGGGTTAGGGGCGCATCGTTACAACCACCCCCCCCCCCGTTAAAGGTGCCTGAATCTAGAGGCACTTCATGCTCTCCGGCGTTCCTCTTGGTCATTTTTGGGTGACTGGGTTGTCCAGATGGCCCTGACGTCGTGCCGGCGGTCGGCTGCGGGGCCGGGGTCTTCTCCTTACCCATTTGACTCGCCCTGCCCCCGTCGAATCGTACATGCCATCTCGGTGACCCAGGTTTGGGCTTATACTGCCGGCTGACGTGTACCGCGAAATGCGGCACGTCGACAATAATGCCGGGTTCTACCTCGACCGGGACCGCGGCGGCGGCAGGGGCCCCCGTGGGTCGTGCATGGGTTCAGCGTGGGTCGTGGTGGGAGACGGTTCCGGGCGGCGGCGCTTCGGCGGCGGCGGTGGAGGCGCCGTAAGCCAGGCCTGCTTGATGCGGTTGGTAGCGTCCGACCTGTTGGATTCACGGTGCCGATTCGTGGCACCGTGCGTGGCTTGATCGGTGGCCACACGGACTGAGCCTGTGGTCGGGCCGCGTTCATAGCCTCCTCCGTACAGCGTGATTGCTGTCGGGTCGAATCCGGGTCGGGCCGGGTCGTATTCCTCGTCGTCGTCGCCAAGGAGATCGGTAATAGCCTTGACGATATCGTCGCTCTGCTCGGTCGAAGTTGTCTCGTCCATGGTTAGATTCCTTCTGTGGCTTGTCGGGTTTCGCTCGAGCCGCGAGGCGACATTGTTTGTTAAGTTTAGCTAATTCGTTGCCCCCCACCGACGCGTTTTGTTTATAAAGCGCTGTTTTTCGTCTTTTAACATTTTTGACGGCCGTACATGTGTTGTCTCGGCTGGCGGTTATACGCGAGTTTTGGAAAAGCGCGCTCGTGTCTCCCCCCTCTTGGTCGGAATCAGACTCGGAAAGTCGGCGGTCGGTCGGTGTACGCTTCAAGTCCTGCACGTGTACGTGCTTATACCATCTCCCCGAGCGACTTCGGAGATCCACGATGACGGGCGAAATCACGCGGCGAACCTCGAGCGGTCCTATAAATTTAGGGGCGAGTTTCGCATTAAACGCGGCTTGTTTATTGGAAAGCGGCCGATCGCGCTTCCACACCCACTCCCCGATCTGTGGACGCCAATCGCGGCGGCGCAAATTGTAATGTTTTTCCTGGTGCTGGAACGCGCGAGGCGAGCTGGATTTTGACGAGGTCGTACGCTTCGTTTAGGCTGGCGCCGGACGCTCGATGGCGGCATCGCGGTCCCGATGAGGCGCTTTTTCCCCGGGACGTGGTAATTCGCGGCCGTATTAAGGAATGCGGGGGTGTAGCCGGTCGCATCGTGCTTTGCGGTATTGTACGCGAATTGAAGTTCTGCCAGATGTGCGTCCCACGCCCGGTGTTTTCTCGCGTATTGTCCGATCATCGTCTTTATGACACGATTTGTCCGTTCCACGGGGTTACAATGGGGCGCGTATGCCGGTGTGAATCGGTGGCGGATCTCGCATTCCTGCAACAGTTTGGCGAGTTGCTGGGACTTCAGCTGCGTGCCATTATCGGACAAGATCTCGTCGGGGCACCCGTGGCAAAGAATAATTGCCTCCTTGATATACTTCACGATTGTTGGCGCGGTGGCTCGGCGCAAAGGCCGTAGTTCGACCCACTTCGTGAATCGGTCCTGCATATTTAATAGCCATATGTGCCCGGTAGTGGAGCGAGGCAGTGGGCCGACGAGATCGATTGTCACTTGCTGCCACGGGTGATCGAGCGTAGTCGGATGTAATTGCCCTACAGGTTTCTCCTGCGCTATTTTGTGTGCGAGGCATGTCGGACATCGCCGCACGTAACGAGCGATATCCTGAAACATGCCTGGCCAATAAAATTTTGACGCGATTCGAGTGATGGTCTTTGCGATCCCCAGGTGCCCGGCCGTGGGCGCATCGTGATATCGCTTTAATATCTCGGGTCGTCGCTCTTTCGGCACGCATTCCTTCCATTGTTCCCCTTCCGGGGTTTCCTTGAAATCCAGACTGTGGAGCACATGTTTGTATAACCGGCCGTGCTCAATGCAGAACTCTGGCATCTCTCGCGGCGTGCCTTTGGTAGCGTGCCACACTCGCTGATACCACGCGCATTTCGGCCGGTTTACTGTGGCTACTTCCGGCTGTCGGGAAAGCGCGTCGGCGACTTAATTTAGCGTGTCCTTCCGGTACTTGATTTCGAAATCATACTGCTGTAGTTCGAAAACCCAACGGCCGAGGCGACCTGTCGGCGATTCGAGCCTTTGTAGCCATTTTAGCGCCTGATGATCAGTAATCACTGTAAATCGGTACCCCTCGAGGTACCCTCGTAGTCGGCGGATTCCCCAGACTACGGCCAGGCATTCTAATTCCGTCGCGCTATAATTCCGCTCGGCGTTGTTTAGAGCGCGACTCGCATAGGCTATCACCCGTTCCCCCTCGGGGAAATACTGCGTTAAGACGGCCCCCAGGCCCGTGGTGCTAGCGTCGGTTTGCAGGAAGAATTGGCGTTGAAAATCGGGGCACGCGAGTACCGGTGATGTCGTTAGAGCGGTTTTCAATGCGTCGAACGCGGCCTGTTCGGCGTCCCCCATGTCCACCGGGCGTGTTTGCGCGTGAGTGCGGTCAGCGGCGCGGCGAGTGACGCGAAATCCTTAACGAACCGACGATACCATGATGCGACCCCTAAAAACCGGCGGACGTCGCGTACGTTTTGCGGAGCTTCCCATTTGGCAACGGCACTGGTTTGTTCTGGATCTGTACGTACGCCGTCGCGGTCGACAATATGACCGAGGTATTTAAGACGGTCAACGCAGAAATGGCATTTTCTCTTGATTGATGCGTAATTTTGCGTCCCGCAATCGTCGGAACACCTCCTCTAACAACCTCAGATGTTCTTCAAACGTTTTGCTGATGATTATAATATCATCCAGGTATACGAATACGTGCGGCTCTAATTCAGGGCCCAATATGGTGTCAAGCAGCCGTTGGAAAGTCGCCGGAGCGGAGTGCAGGCCGAACGGCATTACCCTGAATTGCATCAGTCCCTTTCCGGGGACGGTAAAGGCAGTTATGGGCCGGCTTTCCGGGGAAAGCGGCACTTGCCAGTACCCGCTTTTTAAATCCAGGGTGGACAAATATTTTGCCCCCCTGAGTTTGTCCAGTGTAGCGGCGATGTGCGGTAGCGGGTACGCATCTTTTTCGGTGACTCTGTTCACCCCTCGAAAATCGATACAAAATCGTGGCTTGCCGTCTTTTTTCCGGACAATGACCACCGGCGAGCTCCAGGGGCTGTGTGACGGTTCAATGACGCCTTCCTTGAGCATCTTGTCAACTTCCTCATCAATGATCGCCTGCATAGCAGGATTGCGGGGGGCGATATCGTTGTTTGAGCGGTACGTCCGTCTTTACCCGAATTATGTGTTGTGCTTTATCTGTGGGGCCCTGTACCCCCTCGAATTTCGGTAATTCGTCCGCCAGAAATTCCTTAAGTCGTTCTTCCTCGGTCTGCGGGTCGCTCGCCTTTTGCGCTATGGCGTATGCCGGCTCCGTGACCGTCGTGGCACCTGACGGAGGTGGTGGCGGTATAGAGACGTTTAGCTGGGTCCACAAATCAACGCCGATCAATATCTCATTATCGAGCGTGGGCATAACTTGAAAGTGATGCCAAAATAGCCGCCCCTGGATGGCGACGGGTATTGTCACGTACCCCTGTATAGGTGTGCTCGACCCGTCGGCGAGGTGCACCTGGCCGCTCGCGGGCTTAATTGCATATCCCATTTTCTGTATTCTCTCGGCGGTCTGGCCATTAATAAACGAGGCTTCGGAGCCTGTATCGAGTAGTGCGTCAAACGGTTGACGGTGTATCCTTGCGGTCAGGTGCGGTCGTGGTTTGTACGTTAGTTGGAGGACCGGGGCGCGGCCGCTTCCTCCCCGGTCCGAGCGGCATTTCCTGGCGGCGGATGGCAATCTTTGGTGAAGACGCCATCTTTTCCGCATTGTGAGCAAAAACGACGGGGTGGCCGCTGGCAATTGAACCTTGTATGCCCTCGTTGCTTACAACGCCAGCAGCACTCATACCGGTCATATGCGACGGCGGCCGCTGCTGGCTTCGGGGGCGGAGCTTGGCGATCCCGCGTTTGTTCTTCAATGTGCTCCAATTCCTCCGCCAGGCGCAGGATATCTCTTGTGCGTTTGATGTTATCCCGGCGTACGTACAGGTGGTAACGCGGATGCATATTACTATATAAAGTCTCAATCTGGTCCTCCTCGGTAAATCCCGTGGCCCGTCGCATCGTGGTGCATAATTCCGTCGCGAATTTCCGATACGGCTCGTCCGGCCGTTGTAATCGCGCTTGAATTTCGCGGACGAGTTCCGCGCGGTACCGCCGGGGAAGGAAGTAGTCGCGGAAATCCTCGCAAAAATCGTCCCAATTTTTCCAGCTGTGTCGGTTGTTCCGGCACCAGAGAAGCGCGTCCCCGCGGAGTAATTCCGGCAACCCCATCAATAATTGTGCCCCGGAAAATTGATAACTTTCTTTTAATTCCTCCAACCGCTCGAGGAACGCGACAGGGTCCTTCCCGTCGAAATGACACCCCCATTTTCGAATCTGATTCACGACCTTCGCGGGGGATTCACTCGGGCGTTCCCCTTCCGCAGGATAAAACACTTCAAGTCCGGTCGCGGTCGGGGTTGGTGTCGGTGGGTGCACCGTTACGGCAGGCGTAATCGCGGGTTCCGGTACGGTGACTGTCACCGTAGGCCCGATTCGCGAGTCCTCGATTATTGCGACGGCCGGTTGAACCATTTCGGGATGGTCGTCCACGTAAAGGCTCAGGCGGCGGCGTAGATCATCGATCGTCCCGTCGGTCTCTAACTCTATCATTTCGAGCTCGGTTATAAGCTGACTCTTAGTCAGACGGTAAATCCACGTTTTGGCCATTTTCACTCTCGTCTATTGTCTCGCGGTACGTAACGGTCCCTGTTTGGGCGCCATATAACGACCCGCCTTTAGGTAGCGAACGCGGACTAGCTCGCCGGGTCAGGAGTTCGCTAGGTAGGTCCGGAGACAATAAACGTGAGAAGAGTGTTTATAGGAAAATAAAGATATAATTTATTCTATTTAATTGTCTGAATAACAAAGGCTTTGACTAGCATCGCGCGTGGATTGTACCGCTGAGATCCGTCGTGTATCGATTCGTCGGGGATCGCTAGTTTATTATAATTTCTAATGAATATCGCAATTATATATTTACAATAAAACAGAACACCGGTAGGGTACTTCGGAGGCGCGGATGCCCAGTACGTTCAACTATACTTACATATAATAACTATGAGATTATCGGCGCGGGTACTTCGGAGGCGCGGTTGCCCAGTACGTGCAATAATACCTGAATATAATAACGATGAGATGAACGGCGTGTGTACTTCGGAGGCGCGGATGCCCAGTACGTTTATTTAATGCTGGAATATATCACAGGTGAATTTATCGGCGTCAGTATTTCGGAGGCGCGGATGCCCGGTACGTTAATCGACGTTAATTATAAAGGAAAATAATACGGCTCGGTGACTATATCCCTTAGTAGCACGCGTAGCAGTTCGCGGGTGAGAATATGGGTGTTCCCGGTGATTATCCGTAAGGATCCAGGCGGTAGTTCGGCGTTCGGAACGTTCGGACATACGGACCGTCCGTCCCGATTAGCCAGGATTCGTTTAGCGTCGGCGACGAGAGCACTCGTCCGAGACGGAGAGCTTCTCCACCTCGGTTTTCTGCTTCGCAGGTATTAGGAACCAGAAACGTTTGTAGGATAAGCAGCACGAGAGCACTCGAACGTGGACAGAGAGCTCTCGACCACGACTTCTGCTTTCTAGGATCAGGATAGAGAGTGAATTTTAAGCTCGCGCCCCCGCATTTTTCTACCGCCGGGGTAACGGTACTTTTGCGCGCCCGGCGTGGGGGGTTTGACAGCAGCGCGCACGTGTGTCGACGGCCGCGCGGTTGGAGCTGTCAACTCGCTTTCGGCGCTCGGCGGCGCTTGGCGGCGCTCGGGTCCCGTCGGCCTTGTCGGCGGACTGCTCGGTCGGGCCGCGATGTCTCGAGCCGTTATTACGGCAAGATCGTGTTTTTAGTAATTAAAAAATGGGGTGGGCGCAGCGCGCCCACGTTCCTGCCCGGCGGGTGTTCGGCCGGGCGGTGTCCGGCGGGTGTAGCCCGGACAACGATGCGGGTTAGGGGCGCATCGTTACAAGTTCTCTCTTTGATTTTCATTCAAGTTCGATTGACATACTTTTTTAAAAAGTAGACATTAAAAATTAATAGTAAAATTATAGTTTTATTGCACATTGTAAGTATACATTTAAAAAATATAGTTTTATAGGTATTATTATTCTTTAATTATATTCATCAATATAATTAAAAACCAGACCAGTTTTCTCCACATGAGAGAGATCAATTCTCATCTTCTCATGCAGGGGGTGCAGTTTTAAATATAAAATTTGCACACTTTTTAATTATATTGTTAATTTTTCTAATTCTATTATATTCTTTAGTTTATTATATTCTAATTAAGACTTCATAAATTAATGTTTTTGGACAATTTAGTATTAATTATTGACAACTTTTCTAATTTGATTATATTTTTTCAGTATTTTCTACTTCTATTTCATATATAATTTTTTAAGGTTTGGTTGATTAGTTTTTGAGTTAAAGGCATTTAAAATTTCTGGGAATCCGTACATACATAAGAGCCTTATAAAGCTGAGTCTAATCAACCAAATCTTAAAGAATTATATATGAAATAAGAGTAAAATAAATTGTCAAAAAATATCAATTTATGAAAAGTCTCAATTGTTGAGACTTGGGATGTAGCCCTTAAAGGTTAAAATTTTAAGATTTTAGCAATTTTTTTAATTCTACTATATTCTTCAGTATTTTCTACCCTTTTTCATATATAATTCTTTAAGATTTGGTTGATTGGTTTTTGAGTTGGACATTTAAAATTTCGGGGAATCCGTCCATACATAAACATGAGTCTAATCAACCAAATTTTAAAGAATTTTATATGAAATAAGGGTAGAAAAGACAGAAGAATATAATAAAATTAGAAATAGCCAAATATTTCAAAACTTACAAAAGTTAGAGCAATCAAAGGCATTTCTTAAAAAATTCAAACTTTTATAAAGAAAGAAGTCCTTCACCAATTTTCGCTAAATTCAATTCCATCCTTCCTTAAATAATACTTTATCGATTAAAAAAAAATTTAGCCCTATATCTCAATATTTGCATAAATTAGAGCAACCAGGGACATTTCTAAAAAAATTAAAAATTTTTTAAAAAAAGAACCCTTTTACCGATTATCGCCAAATTCAATATCAACCTTTCTTAAATAATACTTTATTGATTAAAAAAAAATCGGCCCAATATCTCAATATTTGCTGAAGTTAATGCAACCACGAACATTTCTAAAAAAACTCAAATATTTTTTTAAAAAGAACCCCTTTACCGATCATCGCCAAATTTAATACCAACCTTCCTTGAATGATACTCTATCGATTAAAAAAAAAACAGCCCGATATCTCAATATTTGTGAAAGTTAGAGCAACCACAGACATTTGTAAAAAAATTCAAAATTTTTTTTAAAAAGAACCCCTTTACCGATCATCGCCAAATTCAATACCAACCTTCCTTGAATGATGCTCTATCGATTAAAAAAAAACAGCCCAATATCTCAATATTTGCGGAAGTTAGAGCAACCACAGACATTTGTAAAAAAATTCAAAATTTTTTTTAAAAAGAACACCTTTACCGATCATCGCCAAATTCAATACCAACCTTCCTTGAATGATACTCTATCGATTAAAAAAAAAAAGAGCCCGATATCTCAATATTTGCGGAAGTTAGAGCAACCACTGACATCAAATCTGCACATACACACACACACACACACATACGGACATTTTTTTAAATGCAATTTTTCGACGTTTTAGAACATTCTGAACACATTGGCAGCGGCAACTAAAAAAAAATTTTTTTACGAAAACAAAGCTTCCTCTATGAGGAAGCAAAAATAATAATAACAGTAAGCGAGAGAGGGGAAACGAGAAGGAAGACCTATGTTAATAACGCGATCATAAAGGGCATTGATCTTTTCAGTGTCCTTCTGTAAGTTGATGGCGTTGTCGCACTTCTCCATAAAAAATATTTCTGCGATTCCCCTTTTTTTCAATCGTCTCTCTTTATGTAAAATCTTCAGTTTAGACCAGTCAAAGTCGTGATTATGAGTAAGCCTGTGCTTGCTGACCACAGACTGTTTGCTGACATCCTTCTTTATGTCAGCCTGGTGTTCTTTAATGCGCGTACCAAGGTGTCTTTTTGTTTGTCCGACGTATGAAGCTCTACAATTCAAGCAGTCAATCCTATACACAAGTTCTGTTTGTTTGATAATGAGACCATACAATCTGTCCTTCCCTCTCTTCATTAGACAATCTAATTTTTTAGGGTCGGTGAACAACTTTGTATTAACTTTGTATTTGAGGGGGTGGTTAGAGAAAAAATTGATATACCGTCCCGAAAAGGTGGGTTTGCGGTACCAGTTCGTTATCAGTTTATTACCATTTCTAATTACCGTCGTGTCAAAAGGAAGCTCAGCGAAGAGTTAGTCTCTATTTCGTAGGTGAACTTTAGTCTTGGATAGTACTTGTTGAATATTTTAAGCGTGTCATCTATTTCCGACGCTGGGATAATCGCGAAGATGTCGTCGACGTATCTACGGTACATTCGGATGTCGAAGTTCAAAAGGTTTAGGCTAATAAGTCTTGAGGTCATCCATAACTATGTCCGCGAGGATGGAGGAGAGCGGAGATCCCATAGGATCGTCAGTAAAAAATTAGAAATTAAATTCTGTATGTTTAAAGCCGACTGTGCACTCGCGACCGGGTATCGTTCGTTGAGCGCGGTGGGCTGGTATAGCCTTGTAAGAAGACCCGGCAGTCAAGGTAATTAGGATCGGTAGGATCGAGAAAACGACGTATTTTCGGATGTGCGGTATATTGGTATCGACTTTTATTCGTTCGTTACAACGGTACAAAGGCTTCTGAGGGCGAACGGTATGTCGGCTAAATTTCGGAACGGTCGTTAGAGCACGCGAGGAGGGGGAAGATAGTTCGAGAAATAACGCGATTATTTTCGAGAAACGGAGCTGGCTTTCGTGGAAATTCGGGGGAACTCCAGGCGCTGACAAGGTCTCGCGCGTAAACACGTAAAACGACAACACGGCGAGGAATGCGGGTCGATGATCGCAATTTAACATATGAGATGTTTCGCGATTCCCGAACACCGACCAACTGGCAAGTATATTTTATATTCTTTACTCTGTCTCTAAGAGTATTCTATTTATTATTTTTTTCCTGAGTAGTCTATTTCGAGCTATTGTGAAAGGAACATTATAATAAATTGTGAAATAAGTTTTCTCTAAATGTTTTAGAAAAATTAGTATATTATTATTATTTATTCTAATCCTTGCCTTGCGGCTTAGGATAACTTCCTTTTACATCGATCTTACATAAATTGCCAGCAAATAATATAATTTTACAATACAATTTCCAAATATATAACTTCCTCTTTTACAAATATATTAATATCAATTTCTCTTTTTACCATCCATATTTTGTATTTTCTAGATCAACCTAACTAATTTCTAACCTAATTTAACATCAATACATTCTAACTGTCTTCCAATTTCCCTTTCTACTCCTCTCCCTCTATCCTATCCCTCTTCTCCGTCTCTCTTCTAACCTTTTCTATCCGTTTCATTACTTCTAGACCTTTTCCTTTCTCTCCTAAAAATTCTTCTATCCGTATCGTGCTTTTTGTCGCTTCGCATTCTTTTATTATATGTTCTATGTTCTCCTCTTCTCTTTGGCATATTCTACATCTCCTATCCCCTTCCTCTCTCCAATGTTGACTGCCTTTTACCTCGCTCCCACATCTGTATCTAGCTATCATCATTCTATTCTTCCTTTTCTTCTTTCCTTGTAAATACTTTGGTAACTCTTCTGTTAAGATCTCTTTATAACTACTATTGTATCTTGACTCGTTTATCTTCATCTTTCTCTCCTCCTTTTCCCTTTCCTCTATTCTCCTTACAAACTTTTCTGCCGCCTCCTGGTCCTCAGTCTCCATTTCTCTCCTCAGCTGCTCCTTCTCCATCCCCGCCCTCTCTATCAGTTCTCTTCTCTTCTTCTTCCAATTACTTTCCTCTTTCCTTGGTCTGCTCCTATCTAGATCCTTTGTGCATGCCTGAACTATTTTCTTTTCTGACTGTCTCGCCTTCTCCTCATACCTCACAGCCCTCCTTATTGCCCTCACTTTAATTTCCTTCATTTTGGTTTTCTTCTGATATTATATAATTCGGGGTTCTTCTATCCAATCCTAAAATCCATTTAACATACTTTTTTTTATCACATCTAATCTACTCTCGTATCCCCACCCCCATATCTCAGCTCCGTATAATACCACGCTCTCTACCAATGACTCGAACATCTTCATCCTTCTTCTAAAATCTTCTTTAAATATTCTTTCCCCTATGCTCCATGTCCTCTTCATTGCTATTGTAGCTTTCTTCAGCCTATCTTTTATAAGATTTTCCGCCCCTCCGTTTTTCTGTAGTATATATCCCAAATACTTTATTTCTTTGACCTCCTATATATTCTTTTCCCCATTTCCACTTTCTTTCCTTCCTTCTTCCCCTAGCTTTCTCAAACACCATTATTTTTGACTTCTCTGGACTCAAACTCAAACCCTTCCTTTCCAGATACCTCTTGAACCTCCTCATCATTTCCTTCAACTCTGCCTCCCTCGTCGCCATTAAAACCACGTCATCCGCCTATGATATTGTCCAGAACTTTTCATTCCTTATCACAATTCTTCCTGCTTGCCCTTTATCCATTTTCTCCTCTAAATCCATAGTATATACATTGAATAGAATCGGGCTCAACGGGCATCCTTTTCTTAGTCTTTTTTCTGTCCAAAATTCCTCTGTCTTCTTATCCCTTATCTTCACCACATTTCTTGTTTCTTTGTATGTTTCCATTATCCTTCGTCTCAAGTTATCTTCCAATTCCTATCTTCTTCATTGTTTCATTCAATTTTTTTCTATCCACTCTATCGAAAGCTGCCTTAAGATCGACAAAGAATGCAAAAACCTTTCCCCTCTTCTTACTCAGCTCTTTATTCGCTACATAGTTTACCGTGTATATTGCATCCATCGTTCCTCTATTCTTTCTAAACCCGAATTGCACTTCCCTTAACTTGCTCTCCACCTCCTTTTCCAACCTCGCATTTAAAATACTTGCGTAAATTTTATACGCCGTATTCATTAACGTAACTCCCCGGTAGCTTTTTGGGTCGTTTTTCTCTCTTCTTTTATATATTGGACTAATCATACCTTTATTCCAGTCTCCCGGTATACCCTCTCCTTTCCACATACTATTAATTAACTTCAGGAATTCTTCACCTACATCCTTCTGCATAAATCTCCACGCCTCGTTCTAAATTCCATCCTTTCCTGTTGCCTTTCTCATCTTCAGCTTCTTTATTACTTCAATTACCTCTTCTCTCGATATTTCTTTAACCCCCTCCGTTACCTTAATCTTCTTGCCATTCTCTTCTCTTTCGTCTTTAATGTCTAGCACCACCTTTTCCTTTGTCCCTCCTTACATTTCCATGAAATGGTCTCTCCACTTGTCCATTTTTATCTCCTCGCTTATCCCCTTATTTTTCTTTTTCCTATCTTTATTTATATACTTCCACGCTTCAGCTTTGTTTTTAATGTTTCTTATCTTTTCTTCTTCCTCACTTTCATGCCTCTTCTTCTGTTCTTTACACCATTCCTTGTGCTTCTTTCTTTCCCTCACATACTCTTCTTATTCGCTTCTTCCCTTCTTCCAGTCCCTCATCAATCTCTTCAATCTTCTTTTTCTTTCCTTCCATTCTTTATTGTACCATTCTCTTTTTTCTAATCTCCATGGGATTATCCTTTTTTTGTGCTTCGTAATAGCGCTTCTTACTTTTTCTTTCATCTCCTTCCAAATCTCTTCTGTATCTGTTTGTGTACTCGACCATCTTTCACATTTCTCATGATATTCTTTCCTCCCTTCTTCTGTCCAATCGCTTCTCTCTACTTCCACTTCTTTCTTCCTTCTCCCTGTCCCTATCACCTGTGGTCCTGTCAACTCCACTTCCAGCGGAACATGATCCGATTCCATATCTTCCATCCTTTGACTGTACAGTGTGATTATTCTCCATTTGTTTCCACTATACTCCAGTCTGTTTTCTACCATCTCGTCGCTAATCTCCCTAACCTCTATAAATTTTAAATTCTTATTGACTGCTGTTATTATCCCTCCTTTTGCTCTTCCTTTTTTGTGTTCCCTTTTTGCTGGAACACAATTCCAAACAAATTTGCTAGACATCTTATTCTCTAATCTTTCTCCAATTATCCTCTTCTATCCATGTTTCTACTAATCCTATCACATCAAACTTCTCCAAATAGTCCCATGTTTCCTCGCATTTGTTTATTAATCCAGCCACATTCCAAAAGCATAACCTTAATCCTCTTTCTTCTTCCGCCTTATCTTCCTCTTCTCTCTCTTCCCTCTCTCTCCCTCTCTCCCTCTCCCTGACTTCTCTCTTCTCTACTCTTTCCGAAAAGCAACTCCGCTTTCCAGCATTCCAGTTCTTTCATTCCATCTCTTTTCGACATTGTCTATCCATATCTTTTGATACCCTACCGTTGCAGTCATCCCCTTTTCTCTCTCTGCCTTTACTATGCCCCATAGATGTTTCTGTATCTGTCTCTCTGTCGCCGTCAAATCGTCATCTAAAAATATCTTTCTTGCTCTTCCTATCTCCTTCCTCATTGCCATTATTTCTCTCTTATCCTCCCATTTATTGAATCTAACTAGCGTCATTTTATACTCCCCCCTGCCAATTGCCTGCACCTCGTCCACTACTACCTTCTTCTTGGTTATTTCTTCTAGGAATTTCTCCATCTTCTCTTTCCTCTCACTTCCGCTTTTAATCTTCCCTCCTTTTACAATTATATTATTTCTCCTTCTTCTCCTTTCGGCTAATTCGGAGTTTCTTTTCATCTCCTTAACCTTCTTCATCAGTTCGCTGCTCTCTAACTTTTCACCTCCGCTGCTCTCCATTTTCTCTATCTTCTCCTCCAGCTGTTTTATTCTATTTTCTAAGCCCGTCTTTTGCCTTTCCCAGAGTATTTCTCTCTTTCTATACTCCTCCTTCAGGTCGTGTATCTCTTTCATTAACTCTTCTTTGTCTTTCTTTCTTTCTTCTTTATCCTTCTTTCTTTCTCTCTCTTGTTCCTCCATCTTCGCTAAAATCTCTTTTAGCATTTTTTCGGCCTCCATGCTTTCAACTTTCTTTTCCTCTCTCTTTATTTTATTTGGTGGCGATCTTACCACTCTATTTTCTTTATTAAAATTTTCTAGTACTTCTTTTTCGGCCTTTTCTGCTATCTCTTTTTCTTCCTCCCTTCCTCTTTTCTTTACGTATTCTATAATTGATTCCTGGCTTCCTGTCCTGTCTCTTATTCTTGACAGCTCCACCGCCCTCGTGGGTCTGCCCTTACCTTTCTCTATCGTTTTATTCTCCTCGCCTTTCTTCGGCTTAATATCTTTCCTCTTGTCCTCCTCCCTCTTCTCGTCCATCCGAAACCTTTCTCACTTTCTATCTCCTTTGACGCCTCTCTCCTCCTGTCACTTTCCTCTATACCGACCTGTTCTCGTCCCACTCCGGCTCCGGTTTCTCCGTGCCTGTTTTCGCTTCTATCGCCTAACCTCCAAATTTACACGGCAGCACGGAATCCCCGAAATCGTTCGCAGTTCGACTCCTACCTTGCTGATTTATTTCTGCCTTCAATCCTGCATATGTGCGCATGCAGCTATCTGAAACAAAGTCGCCCCACGGCGAAGAAACGGCAGATAAGCTCGAAAAAAAAACTAGCGCGTTTGACAAGGCGTGCTTCTCTCTACTTACACCGTCCCGGAAGTCCCGAAAAATTAGTATATAATGTTCCATAAAAATAGAAATATTATGCGATAAATGTCAATACCACTTGTGGTACTCGTTTTCGAAAAATTCTTGTGTAAAGTACGCTATTTGATTAATTTTTTGCTCGGTTCAGAGTGACAAGCATGAATACGAACTTTGAAATCCTATAAATATTTTTTGCTTTCTCATAGAAAAAGCTTTGTTTTCGTAAAAAAAATTTGTTTTTAGTTGCCGCTGTAAATGTGTTCAGAATGTTCTAAAACGTCGAAAAATTGCAATTTTAAAAAATGTCTGTCTCTGTGTGTGTGTGTGTGTGTGTGTGTGTATGTGTGCATGTGTGTATGTGTGTATGTGTGTGTGTATGTGCCAAATTTACCGAAATTTTTATAACTTCAGAACTGATCAACCAAATCTTAACGAATTATACTATATATGAAATAGGGGTAGAAAATACTGAAGAATATAATAGAATTAAAAAAATTGCCAATATTTTAAAATTTTAACCTTTAAAGGCTACATCTCAAGTCTGAATAATTGAGTCTTTTCACAAATTGATGTTTTTGGACAATTTAGTATTAATTATTGGCAACTATTCTAATTCTATTATATTTTTCAGTTTTTTCTACCACTATTTCGTATAATTCTTTAAGATTTGGTTGATTAGACCCAGCTATATAAAGCTTCTATGTATGTACAAATTCTCCGAAATTTAAAATGTGTGTAACACGGGAACTGATCAATCAAATTTTAAAAAATTATATATAAAATAGAAATAAAAAAGACTTAAGAATACAATAGAATTAGAAAAAAATTCCAAAAAGTAAGTGTTTGTTTTGCCAATAATGCTTAACCAAAAGTGAGCAAGTAGAAACTTGCACATTGTTTTCTCATAGTTTTTAAGTGAGCCAGTAGAAACTTGCACATTGCTTTCTCATAGTTTTTAAGTGAGCCAGTAGAAACTTGCACATTGCTTTCTCATAGTTTTTAAGTGAGCCAGTAGAAACTTGCACATTGCTTTCTCATAATTTTTAAGTGAGCAAGTAGAAACTTGCGCATTACTTAATCAACATTTTATTTCGCTTATAAAGTTTCCTCTATGAGGAAGCTTGTTTTTTATTTGATGTACAATTATTAGTAAATATTCTTTAATTTGGCTTCTTCATAGAGGAAGCTTTATAAGCGAAATAAAATGTTGATTAAGTAATGCGCAAGTTTCTACTTGCTCACTTAAGAATTATGAGAAAGCAATGTGCAAGTTTCTACTAACTCACTTAAAAACTATGAGAAAGCAATGTGCAAGTTTCTACTGGCTCACTTAAAAACTATGAGAAAGCAATGTGCAAGTTTCTACTGGCTCACTTAAAAACTATGAAAAAACAATGTGCAAGTTTCTACTTGCTCACTTAAAAACTATGAGGAAGCAATGTGCAAGTTTCTACTTGCACACTTAAAAACTATGTGGAAGCAATGTGCAAGTTTCTACTTGCACACTTTAAAGCTATGAGGAAGCAATGTGCAAGTTTCAACTTGCACACTTTAAAGCTATGAGGAAGCAATGTGCAAGTTTCTACATGCACACTTAAAAGCTATGAGGAAGCAATGTGCAAGTTGCTACTTGCACACTTAGAAGCTATATGGAAGCAATGTGCAAGTTTCTACTTGTTCACATTTTTTTTATTATTCTAAAAAATCATTTTTTGAAGTCTCAATTATAAAGACTTGAGATGTTCTAACTGCAATTAAAAAATTAGCCCTTTTGCAAAAAAACTAGCCTTTTTGCAAAAGGCCGCCCTTTTGCGAAACACTGATCGTTTCCCAATAAAACTGAACGCACTTTAGGCTTTTTGGCATACATTAGCTGATGCTAGGCTAGACACTTACGTTAGTATTATTTAAAAAACGATCAATGCTTTTGCAATAAAGCGCCCTTTCGCCCTCTCTCTCTTTCTTTCTCTCTTTCTTTTTTTCATTTGAAATTTTGGAGAATTTGTACATATATCGAAGCTTTATAAAGCTGGGTCTAATCAACCAAACCATAGTGAATTATATATGTAATAGGGGTAGAAAAAACTGAAAAATATATTAGAATCAAAAAAATTGCTAATAATTAATACTAAATTGTCAAAAAATATCAATTTATGAAAAGTCTCAATTGTTGAGACTTGAGATGTAGCCCTTAAAAGTTAAAATTTCAAGATTTTAGTAGTTTTTTTAATTTTATTATATTTTTCTGTCGTTTCTACCCTTATTTCATATATAATTCTTTAAGATTTGGTTGATTAGTTTTTGAGTTAAAGACATTTAAAATTTCGGGGAATTCGTCCTTACATAAACATGAGTCTAATCAACCAAATCTTAAAGAATTATATATATAATAGGGGTAGAAAAGACAGAAGAATATAATAAAATTAGAAATAGCCAAATATTTCAAAACTTACAAAAGTTAGAGCAATCAAAGGCATTTCTTAAAAAATCGTGCTATTTCTAATTTTATTATATTTTTCAGTCTTTTTTACCTCTATTTCATATATAATTCTTTAAAATTTGATTGATCAGTTCTCGTGATACACCCATTTCAAATTTCGGAGAATTCGTACATACTGTGACGTGACATAGTCACGTCCACCGCCCGGACGGCTCGGCCGAGGGGAAAGCCGGGGATGCTGTCTCGACCCGAGTCGAGGAGGCGCGTTTAGGGTAATCATATTTTTGCGAGGCGTAAGTTAGTTGCAGGAGGAGCGCGGCGAGTGTCGCGGGGTGGGTAGCCAGCCGCCCAATGTAACGACCACGTGTCGCGACGAGGGAGAAACCACGCGTCGGCGGGGACCGAGCGGAGCAGCACGCCGACAACCGAGTCCCGTCCGGACCCGCCACCGAGCCGTCCCGCGGTCCCGCAAGGAGCGGCGAGGCCCCCAAACCCGCCGCAACAAGGAAGCTAAGGGCGCGCCGCCACGCGTCGAAGGAAGGCCGCAGCGTCGCTACCGCGGAGCGAATGTGCGGCCCTGCACGCCGCAGCCGGGGACTGAGACTGCACCGGTCAGTGGCCAAGGCCTGGCCATCCTGGCGCACCTGTGTGAAGCTCGGAGAGTCCCGTCCGGTACCGCCCTTGAAACCAGGCGATGAACGCCACAGTTGACAGTCCCGCGGACAAGCGGCAGACGTCACGTGGTAACCTCGCGAATACCTCAAGATTACCTGTTGAAATACCTCGCGAATACCTTGAGATTACCTGCTGAAATACCTCGTGAATACCTCGAGATTGCCTACTGGAATACTTCGCGAAATACCTCGCAACAAGCGCAGCGCAAGGGCGGCGTCGGTTCCGTCAGTGGGCAAATCGCGTCGGTTCAGCTCTGTTATCAATTGGTCGCGCGTAGCCTGTAGGATCCACTCGTCGTTAATTTCGGTCGAATCCATTTGGAACTATTCCGCGATTTCCGACCCTTTATTTTCTCGGTATTCTAACCGCGATAACTTACACCGACAATATACGCGAAAGGAATTCGAAGGTAACGCGAAATAGACAAACAGTCTCGCCGACTCCACGATCCGTCCGAACGTAAACAAAATTCCGATCCTATTGTCCACGAACCTTCACCAAATCCCAATGCTCGGCAACGCTCCGAATACGCACCGAATTCGCAAACTTATTCCCCCGAAATTTAGCAGACCAAGAATTACACAGCGCGACGAGAAATTTAAATCAATCCTGAAATATCACTTAAGAAAAATAACAGAATTAGTCACACAAACAAACTTCATTTAGATCTCCACAATTTCTGCCGTCACTCTCACAAAGTATAAAAGCGCTAACACGCCTCTTTTACTGCCTTCTTAATTTATTTAGGCAGCCCCACGTTGGGCGCCAAATTTTGTCACGGCTTTTTGCACTCGGGCGCAAGCCGGATCAAAAGGGGACGGTAGAGAGTCAGGTGTCAGGCCTCTCAAATTGGTCCCTCGCACGAAATCTCTTGACTCGCGAAATAAACTATTGGGCGCCAGACGCGGCAAATCGCGTCCACTAAATACAACGATCCTCAACTAATTTATCACGACAACTCGAATGCTTCAATTCGCAAAATTCGCCAAACGCAATTACTGAATCACGAAAGCTTAACGGAATTATTCGTGCGAAGGCCGACCAGCTCGACCTAACGGTAGAGGGGCAGGGCAAGGCAGGGCAGTGCGAGAGGACGACGGGATAACGGCTAAATAATTCGCCACATGTAGCATATAATAGAAACAAATGATTGTTTATTACTAATGTCTGGTAATGCAATTGGTGAAACAGTGGTTTAATAATAGTAATTTTAATAATAAAAGTTAAATTGATCCGAGGAATAATAACAAAGTTAAATGAGGCAATCGCCTCCGCCTATCGAACTGTAATCAAGTTCGTTTACAAAAACTAAAGAAAAACGCGAAGTAATATCAAGCGCGAGCGTACGCGGTGAATAATACGCGGCAACGAGTAACGTAAGGTCAGACGGAAAGTATATTGGACTTCATGAAACTGTTGAGTGACTAAATTATAATGATCTCTGGATCGTTACGGAACAAACCAAGAACTAAACAATGAGATCCAAATAACATTCGCGATACGTCTCGCAATCAAAACATAATTCTGTAAATATTATAAACAATAAAGCCACAAATGTCGACGATCAAATATAATTTCTGCGTGCGCCAAACGGAGCGCGACAACGTAATCTTGCGAGATTACAACTCGCCCAAGAAACAGATAATCACGCTGGGATCGCAATAAGTCTATCAATTAGACTCGGAGATTCAACTCCGGTCCACTTTGTTCTGTTCTGTCGTCAGTGGTTTTTACGCCGTTTCGGCGTGAGCTCGTCGCACGCGCGACACAATTACGGGCGCAATAGAGCTACGCAAATCAACAAAATATCTCGTAGCTTAACAATAACGCGAGAACGATCCCGGATAACGCGAACGGCAGTCGAAATAACGCAACGAATAGACCAGGATAACGCCAAGTTAATATTCTGACTCAAACAATACCCATGAGTAATATCCGACGCAAATCTAATACAAACTATCGACGCGAGTAATAACGCAAAACTAATACGCGGCAGCGGAAAACGCACACATAATAACGTTAATATTGCAATTAATAAGTATCGCCATTAAGATCGCTAATAATAATACCAAATAAGGTCGCAAATAATAACACGACAATATTGGAAATAATCCAAAGAACGCGAGATAGTATTCGGACGCGACTCTAACACACAAGAGTATCCAACGCGAACAATGGCACAAAACAAATACGCGGCAGCGAGAAACACAGGATACTAGAAAAACGATATAAACAGTAACGCGGAAGAATATTGCAAATAATAACGCGAAGAAAGATCGCAAATAATAACGTCAACTGACTACAATTAATATCGCGAGATCCTATTACGAATAATAATGTCGACTATTATCTTAACTAGTAACGCAAGCTAATATCTCTAATGGTTACGCAAAATAGTCTCGTGATTAATAACGCGGAACGATAGCGACTACTAACGTAAAGGATCTCACACACAATAACGCGAAATAATATCGCGACTACTAACGCATCCTAGTAACACAGATAAGTAACGCAAAATAATTACACAAACAATAACGCGAAATACTAACGCGACTAATAACGCCAAATAATCACAAATAATAACGCGAGATACTATCCCGACGGTTAACGCAATATAATATCGCGAAACGATATCGCAAGTAATACGATGGGGTATCGCCGCGAATAATATCTTCAGAACGCGACACGGAAATAGTACGCAGCGAACAATGTGCAAAAACACGCGGTATGCGGGCGCGACGTGACTCGCACGCCGGGGCGCGGCGGCGGAGGCGCGAGCGCGAACGCTGGTACGACTCGGGACGGCACTACGCAATCGAAAACGCCAAAAAGGGTCGAACTCACAACGGAACGCGAGCAGATACGAGTCCACGTCACACTCAACGCGCACTCGAAGTCGGTCGTAAGAACGCCGGACTTCACCCGGTACGCGAGCAGATACGAAGTTACGCCACACTCAACGCGAACCCGAGAACGTACACCGTACACGAATCTAATACGCGGCCACTCCCGTATGCCGTCCGCGCGAACGCGATATCTCGCCCTTCGGCCCCGCCGAAGGTCGCCGCACACGCCCGCGATCGCAATCTCCAAGGGGTCGTTACGCGACGCGAATCCGCGAGGCCCTAATCCCGTACCCACAAAGCTCGCGCGATCGCCAAAGGGGGCCCTCCGCGCTCGATGCCGATCGCTACCGCGAAATCACCAATTACTTGCTACGCCGTGCACGGCGAGCGGACACCAAAATGCGCAAAAGCGGCACTAACGCGAGTCGGCACGAAACGCGAACGCGACCCGACGGCTTTCCCGTGGCTGTACACTAAACAAAACTCGGGGCAACCTCACCGGCACGTGACTCGGTCTCCTCGATGTCGCCGCTTCCCCAGGGCACCTGCCGGGCCGGACAGCTGGCCTCACAAGCTCACTCAAAGCCGGGTCACAGCACTTATTACGCGACCACGTGTTGACACGTCGAGAGGGCGAACCGAAAGAGATCGTCCCGTCGGTCGCTCGATTGCGGATCGACGACGCGCCCCACCCCGGGGGTGCGTACGTCGGTGGCGCGATAGCGCGGGCCAATCGGGATTGATCCCGCAAGTACGCCGCGACAGTTCGCGTAACGCAATCTCGCGTGATCCGTTGCGGGGTGCCTCGCGCCTCCGCGATGCCTAATCGATGGGGCGCTCGATATAATCGGGCCGGACGCCCCGGTCCGCCTCACGGCATCTCCGCCGCGGGGACGTCCATTCCCGCGATTTCCAGGTCGGAGTCGTAGCCGTTTTTGAGCGATTACGCCGCTTCACGGCGTAACGCAGTCGTGGCGGGGTCGTTCCGCCCCCCTCGCCTCCAAAGCGCCGGGGCTGCTCTCGTGTACACGCCGGAATCACGCGGTCAAAGTCCCGCTCCGCTCTCCCCCGTGCGTGGCCCGCGACGATCCCTCGTCTCCGCCCTGCTAACTTCTGGGGCATCCTTTGCCCCTCGCCCTGTTCCTTCACCATGGTGCCCGCAAGGTCGCTGCCGAAGATGTTTTCGCCGGTGGATTCCGGCGAGGTGCCGCGATTACAAGAAAATAATAAAAACAAAAAAAATAATTAATACGCTATCAATTAACGAAGAGGCCCCCCGGAGATTTCGCGCCGCTCTTCCGGCTCGCCCCCGAGTGCAATTCCGCGCCCCGTGGCGGCGGCGGGGACGCTGCAACGCGCAGCGGAGCTGCCACGTCACAGTACATAAATATGGACTAAAGATTTTATGTTTAGTATCAATCATCCCTTCACGGAAAAAAAAATTTGGTTGAATTAATTGGAAATATGGTTGAAACAACCTGACTGTCTGGTGAGAAATGAACGATCCATAATTTTCATTAAAATAACCAGACAAATTTGGTTAATCGCATTCTGGTTAAAGTAACCGGACAAATTGGATTGGATGCATTCTGGTTTTGGCAACCAGGCACATTTGGTTGATTGCGTTCTGGTTAAAGCAACAAAACTTTTGATTGTAATACGATGACAATATCTCATTAATGTAACCAAACTTTTGGATAAATAAATCAGATTGTAGTTGTTCATCGAACAAAAAATCTATTGTATATACATTATGTGCAAACTTATTGAACAGCTTATTATTGTACTAATAAAATGGATAAAAAAACGTCGGATTTACTTAGTAAGTAAAAATATGAAGAATATATTGAAATCTTCAAAAAGTTTGTATAGTTTGATATAATATAACCATTACGAGGATTCGGTTTCGGATACTACTCATGTGGTGTAAGTTGTAGCTTATATAAAATCAATAGCTTTAATTTAATAATATGATACAGTATGAAAACTACACTGCTTAGTACCAAGCCATTATAAGCTATGTACAACAATTACACCACATGAGTAGCATCCGAAACTGAATTCTCGCGTAATAGTTACATCAAACTGTAGGTTATATACAAACCTTTGAGGATTTCAATATATTCTTTGTATCCCCACTCACGAAGTAAATCCAACGTCTTCTTATCCATCTTATTGGTGCACTAATAAGCTGTTCAATAAGTCTTGCACACAGTATATACGACGAAACGAAAAGA
>JASTWR010002112.1:0-26270 GCA_030770355.1 Harpagoxenus sublaevis
CAATAAAAAATACGTATCTGCTTTTTTATGTATTATATATTTTATGTAAATAAAGTTTCCCAGATAGCACAGCTGATCTTTATGAATTCGAAAAGATCTGAATCTGATTTTTATAAATTTATAAAGATCAGCTGTGCTATCTGGGTTTACAATCAATTTAAAAAAATACGAGGTCATTAATTTATTATGGTGTAAATAAAGTATTTTAAATGACACTATTCATTTTTGCGTATCTCCTTTATTTTATTAAAGTTTGTATTAGACTCTGCGTATCTTAAAGTTATTTAATTCTTTCATTTGCATTATTGAGATAATCTGAATAATTCTAAGAAATAAAATTAATATTATTAGTAATATAAGTAAAATAAATAAAGTAAATATAGTAACAAAATTCGTTGTTACGTATCTTTCATTTACGTGCGTGTATCTTACTCATTTACTTCTAATCTTCAACAATTGTTATTTATAACCTTATTTTCCTAACTAATTTTCCCAGTTGCTATGCAGTATTTTTGTATATTAAAAGAAATCAGTAATACTAGATAGTAACTCTGCTCGGGTATTTAGTTAAACTGTACAAATTTCTATCAAGGTAAGGACGTATTTTTTAAAAGGGTATAGCAAGATAAGGGGGGAATCTAGCGGCCCCCAAACAAAATTATTTTGGACTAGAGGTATTTTTAAAGACATAATAATTGATAACATTATCTGAGAAGATTTCCTTATATCTTCGTCGCCCCATTTCCGGAATATCATAAAAAACGTATTTTTTACATTTTTTTTTCTGCCGTTATTATATAGATATCAAGATGAGGCTGGTCTCATATTATGGCATTATGAAACATACGTTTTTCTTTAGAATTTTTCAGGCCAAAACTCGACTTGCAGAATCGTTTAAAATATTCAAGAAAATTTTTCGCACGATTCGAGGTGAAACCTTGAAAGAAATTTAGAATATATGTTACATAAAAGACTATTTTCCAAATTTTTTCCAGATTTTTTCAAACGCGGCATTATATTTTTAAAAAATTAAAACTTATTTTTTTTATTGTTCCGTAATAATAAAGTAAAATCAATAAATACATTGCTTTATTTAACTACAATAATATTGTTTAATTTACTTCAATATTTGTGTTATCAATGATAAAGATAATAGTTGTCATCTAAGCAGTTCCTAAGTTGATAATTCACAAACCAATTAGACTGTTTAATTATGTAAGTAAGGACTAAGAATTCTCAAAAGCATACTTATAAGTGAATGATTATTTACATATTTATTATAAATTACAAATTTATGTTTACTTTAAAAAGTATAAGATTTATATACAATCTGCACATACATTTATTCGTTGCAATAATTACAACAATTTAATTTTTATCACTATTCTCGTTAATAATTAAGACAATTCTTTCAGTTTTAAAAATATTTGTTAAGATTTCTGCTGGTCTCACTGTTCCTGCTAAATACATGCGATAAATAATAATTATAATCGCAGAAACAGATAAACAACAACAAATAGTTCTAAGACATTCGTACATATACACGTGTATCGTAAAATTCCACTTTACCCAACAGCAGAATTAGGTTTATATTGGATATATAGCACTTTTTTTTATATTTTTAATAAATCTCGGTTATTTAACAGAGAATCCTGAATTACTGATATAAACCTAATTCTGTTGGGTGAAGTGGAATTTTACGATACACGTGTAAATGTACGAATGTCTTAGAACTATTTGTTGTTGTTTATCTGTTTCTGCGATTATAATTATTATTTATCGCATGTATTTAGCAGGAACAGTGAGACCAGCAGAAATCTTAACAAATATTTTTAAAACTGAAAGAATTGTCTTAATTATTAACGAGAATAGTGATAAAAATTAAATTGTTGTAATTATTGCAACGAATAAATGTATGTGCAGATTGTATATAAATCTTATACTTTTTAAAGTAAACATAAATTTGTAATTTATAATAAATATGTAAATAATCATTCACTTATAAGTATGCTTTTGAGAATTCTTAGTCCTTTACTTACATAATTAAACAGTCTAATTGGTTTGTGAATTATCAACTTAGGAACTGCTTAGATGACAACTATTATCTTTATCATTGATAACACAAATATTGAAGTAAATTAAACAATATTATTGTAGTTAAATAAAGCAATGTATTTATTGATTTTACTTTATTATTACGGAACAATAAAAAAAATAAGTTTTAATTTTTTAAAAATATAATGCCGCGTTTGAAAAAATCTGGAAAAAATTTGGAAAATAGTCTTTTATGTAACATATATTCTAAATTTCTTTCAAGGTTTCACCTCGAATCGTGCGAAAAATTTTCTTGAATATTTTAAACGATTCTGCAAGTCGAGTTTTGGCCTGAAAAATTCTAAAGAAAAACGTATGTTTCATAATGCCATAATATGAGACCAGCTTCATCTTGATATCTATATAATAGCGGCAGAAAAAAAATGTAAAAAATACGTTTTTTATGATATTCCGGAAATGGGGCGACGAAGATATAAGGAAATCTTCTCAGATAATGTTATCAATTATTATGTCTTTAAAAATACCTCTAGTCCAAAATAATTTTGTTTGGGGGCCGCTAGATTCCCCCCTTATCTTGCTATACCCTTTTAAAAAATACGTCCTTACCTTGATAGAAATTTGTACAGTTTAACTAAATACCCGAGCAGAGTTACTATCTAGTATTGCTGTTTTCTTTTAATATACAAAAATACTGCATAGCAACTGGGAAAATTAGTTAAGAGATAAGGTTATAAATAATTATTGTTAAAGATTAGAAGTAAATGAGTAAGATACACGCACGTAAATGAAAGATACGTGAGTAACAACGAATTTTGTTACTATATTTACTTTATTTATTTTACTTATATTACTAATAATATTAATTTTATTTCTTAGAATTATTCAGATTATCTCAACAATACAAATGAAAGAATTAAATAGCTTTAAGATACGCAGTCTAATACAAACTTTAATAAAATAAAGGAGATACGCAAAAATGAATAGTGTCATATAAAATACTTCATTTACACAATAATAAATTAATGACCTCGTATTTTTTTAAATTGATTGTAAACCCAGATAGCACAGCTGATCTTTATGAATTTATAAAAATCAGATTCAGATCTTTTTGAATTCATAAAGATCAGCTGTGCTATCTGGGAAACTTTATTTACATGAAATATATAATACATAAAAAAAGCAGATACGTATTTTTTATTTGTCCAAAATATATACATATTTTTGCAGAAGTTGTAAGCAATTAAAGCAATACAATTTTCGAAAAAATGAAGAAGTCGTCAACTTCTCAAATTAATATCTCTGGTTATATTTATCATAGAGAGATTCTTATAAAAAGCAATTTCAAGCTATGGAGACAATCTTTTTGAAAAAAATAGTTTAAGTTACGAGAAATTCCACATTCCAATTGTTATAAGCAATTAACGCGAGCACGGCACGGCATCTTAGTCGTTAAAGTTGTATAAAAAATAGAATCCATCGTTCTTCATATAATAAAAAATACGTGTACTTTCAGAATGAAGTAGCGAATAAGATAGCATTATTTTAAAAATTTAGAAAAATGTACTTTTTAGTGAAAAAATTAATTAAATACTTTAATTGCTTATAACAATTAAAATTTGCAATTTCTTGTAACATAAACTATTTCTTTCAAAAAGATTGTTTCCTTAGCTTTAAAATGCTTTTTTAAAGCTTTCTCTACGACAAATATAACCAGAGATACTAATTTTTGAAGTTGAACGGAACGCAGCGCGTAAGAGAAGCGAGACAGATAAGAGAAAATTTCGGCAGCTCGTATACGAATCGGCTTTCGGGGAAGAACGAGCCGTCCGAGTGTATATCTGCGCTCTTCTATCCGCCCGAAGCTAACCGAGCCGCGCCGAGCCGCGCCGAGCCGCCGCCGAGCGACCAGCGCACACGTACACGGCACCGTCACCTGTGTGCGTGTCCCCACCATGCGCGCAGGCAGCGGGCAAAACCACCATTGGCATAGACCTTGTTTACACCCATCGGCGGCACCATTGGCATAGACCTTGTTTACACCCAGCCGTCAAATCCCGATTCACTCCGTAGAGAAGTAAAATTTCTTAGGTATAAACGGGTTAATTTCGATCTACTTCAATCGTCTTTCTTTAGCGGAGTAGCACAAACTCCAGTGTAAACGTCAGTTCACTTCGGAGTGAATCGGGATCGGACGGCTGGGTGTAAACTAGGTCATTGTCACGTCAGTCATCAGTTGCATGCGGTAGCATCAGGTAGCATGTCTTTTTTGGAGAAGGTAGAGTTCTTTCGTGCCGTCAACCTGACATATTGGTGTTATGTTGGGCGGTGGATTGTGGAGAAGTTGCTCAATGGCTTTTGTGCCTCATTGCACATCACTGCCACTAATGTTGAAAACGTGTGGTGTGTGTGAGTATATTTCATAAAATACCAGAGGCGTCTATCGTGAGCTGCTTATTTGTAAACAATAAAGGTTAATTCTGCTTATTTGTGTCAGAGGCGTTCATCGTGAGCTGACTACTGCCAGAGGCGTTAATCGTGAGCTGGCTATATACATTAATTAGTACCAGAGGCGTTAATCGTGTGCTGGCTATATAATAATATGCCAGAGGCGTTAATCGTGGGCTGGCTAGATTAATTACTACCAGAGGCGTTATCGTGGGCTGGCTATATAATAATATGCCAGAGGGGTTAATCGTGGGCTGGCTAGATTAATTACTACCAGAGGCGTTATTGTGGGCTGGGTACATTTTACAATATGCCACAGGCGCGGTGGGTTGGCTGCATTAATCAGTACCAGAGGCGTTAATCGTGTGCTGGCTACTTATGAAATACCACAGGCATTCATTGTGGGCTGGCACATTTTAATTAAATGCCACCCTTACAATGCAGTCTTAGGAGGCATAATCCTTGTAATGAAAAATATTCCAAGGACATAAAGTGCATGATACAATATTTTATGAAAATTGCACAGTAGTAGTAAATTTCTACTTTTTGCAATGTGATAAAAACACACAATGTACTAAAATACGGGTAAAATACTGTAAAATGTCTATATAAAGTACGTCTCATTAAAATTTGAAAGCATCTGTTTACTAATTGTAATAAAAATTAGAAGCGTCTATTCCGACGGTACTGATTATTACGAAATCTATTTTTTGTCAATTAAAATCAGAGAAACGGAAGAAATATATTTGCGTTCTTACGTAAATGGGCGTTGGGTTCATTCTATGTTCTCAATATTGAAAATGATATAATTTGGATTTTTTAATATTGTTTTTGTTTACTTGAGAAAAAAATGTACTGTAAATATATTTGTCATTTTATGTTATAAATATTTTAACAGTATATATACACACACATATATATATATATATATATATATATATATATATATAAATTATATATATAAAATAAAAGTTAGTGTATTCTTATAACTTATTTTCGATCAAATAAAAGTTGAACAATAACACCGAGAGCATATGTACATAGACATAATGCGCATTTACATATGAGTATGTTCATACACATAATGTGTATACTCTTACACATATAGTTATTATAGGCGCTGTAATTTTGCGTGTACGCACATATGTGTATATGTATATTATAACATACATGATATATATGCCTTACACTTCCGACATTGCATATATAATTCCAGTATATGATATATACACATATACTAGAAGAATTACCAATGCAATGTTACGGAATAATACAAACGAGCCTCTGTAGTATGTGATGCTCTCAGCACACGCGTACACGGTACGCGCTTGTATGCACGGGAGCTATCCGTTGTGTTTGTGAATATGACATAAAGATAAATCAATAATATGGAAAGCGCAAACTAAAAATGTCGATAATACCGACATTAGAAACGCTGTGTTATCGACATTTTTAGTTCCGCTAGGCGGCGCAGTATTCCGGTCGGAGTTCGGCGTTTGCTTTAGGATCCCCTTAAACAGTCTTCCATCTTCTTTTGGAAATCGCCGGGGCCAGAGGCCACCCCTTCCGGCATTTTAGTGTATCTGAATAAACCCTTGTGCGTTGTGATTGTCAGTAATTCCCGGGATTTTTCTTCAACTAAAATCTGCATGTACGCATGCGAAAGGTCTATCTGTGAGAAAGTAATTCCTCCTCTCAAAGCTGCAAAGATCTCGTCAATCAATGGGAGGGGATATTTATCAATGACTATCGCGGGATTTACTGTCAATTTGAAGTCGCCGCATATTTGCACTCCGGTACCCTTAGGAACAGGTCCTATAGGTGTTGCCCACTCACTTACGTCAACGCTTTCTATATGACCTAACTTTAGCAATCTTTCTAGCTCTTTCTCTACTTTTTCTTTCATCGCAAATGGTACGTGTCTTGTTTTGAGAGCCACTGGTTTCGCGCCCTCTTTTAATTTTAATGCAAATTTCCCTTTACTGTATTGCCCCGGTTTCTTATCGAAAAGCTCCGCGTACTTCCTCACAAGGGCTTTCTCTGCCCCATCTACATTTACCTTATGAATGAGCTCGACGTTATTTGACGCTCCTTTAGTTTTGTCGAGGTTAAATGGCCATATGCCAAACGCTTTTAACCAGTCTCTACCCACAAGCACCGGCCCATCTTCTTTTACAATGCTTAAATCTAAAACTCTTGACATACCCTTATACTGTACATTAATTCCTTTTAGTGTCCCCACTGGGTTTAATATAAAACCCCCATAGCCTATCAATGAGTTTTCCGCAGTGTCTAGTGATAGTTTGGGAAACAGTTTATTTTTATCGCATACACTCATGACGGACACATAGGAGCCCGTGTCTATTTCCATTTCCATTTTGACACCATTCACTAACACTTGCAGGAACATTGGGCCCCCATCCTCCGGCTTCCTTGTGCCTCTCCTTTGGTCTCGCAGAATGTAGAAATCTGAGTCCGATGACGGCGAATCCTCTTGTTGCTGTGCCTCTGACAGGTACTTCACCGGTTGGTGAGCTCTCTTGGCCGATGATGAGGATGAACACATGGACTTCAGGTGCCCCTTTTTCCCGCAGGTGTCACAGTTTCTGTGGCGGTAATAACAATTTTTAGCCCAATGGTTGGGCCGTCCGCAACAGAAACATAACGTTGCCTGCTCCTCCGTGCTGGTACCCGGCCTCTGGTTGTCTCGGGCTGCTTTGTTTCTGCTGAAACCTCGACCTCTTTGATGAGCCCTTCGTCCGTGATTGTAGGAGTGTCTTTTATCCCTCTGCTTGCTCGAGTTTGATAGCGCCTTTACTTCATTATCGCCCAGGGCCGCTCCTTTGCTTTCCGTCGTGGCTGCGTTTTTTTTTTTGCTACCTCCCTGCCTGTTGCGATTTTAAATGCTTTGTCGTAGGTCAGCCCTTTCTCCCTGAAAAGCTCTACTCTGGTGTCATGGTCCGACAAGCCACAGACTAGCTGGTCTCTCAATGCTGCGCTCACATCCGTAAAATTGCAGTAGAGTGCAAGATTTTTTTTTAATTTAGCTGTAAACTCCGCTACGCTTTCTCCTGACGACTGCGTGGCCTGGTGGAAACGACAACGCTCCATCGCCTCTGAGGGCGAAGGAGCAAGGTGATCCTTGACCAATCTCACCAGATCTGCATATGATTTGTCCTTTGGAAGTGTCGGTGCGCATAAGTCTTTAATAAGTTTATAAGTCTCCGGGCTGACTTTAGTTAGTAATATGGCACGCTTCTTATTCTCATCGGTGACGTCGTTCGCTACGAAATATAACTCGAGCTTTTCGATAAACGTTATCCAGTCTCCCGTGCCCAGTTGGAATTCTATTCGAACTTTGTCTCCCATTGTTCTCGTTGGTCTATTTATGTTTACGCCCGCGGTATTATTACTCTCTGGTATTGAGCTCGTCTCACTCGATTCACTCTGTTTAGTTTCGCGACCTTGGGCCTTTACAATTTCCCTCAAACGTTTACGAAGAATGTCTATGCCACACGCCTGTAATTCCTCTCTGGTCGATTGTTCTAACTCCAGCAATTTATTAATTAACTCAGCTTTTGTTAATTCTTGCACCCATGACGTCTTGACCTTTTCCTTTTTACATCCTTCACTGGAGCCCGACATATGCACTCATTTGCACTACCACGAGCCTCTTAGCTTCCTTTTACTCGCTATACGATTTACACCGCGTTCGTTCTTTCCCTGTCCACGTAATTAAACAGTAATTTGTTCTCGTGCGCGAAATCTTTAATCCTCGTCGCCAGTTGTGGGATATGCGCGTACACTGAGCAACACTTACTATATATGACAATAACAGAAGTAGATTTATTAATATCAGAAAACGTAGATACAAGGATCGATCATGAGCGTATCGTAGGAACGCCGGTAACGTACTGACTCGCACACGTCTCGATTACCCACTCTCCCTATATCGCAGTGCCGTGGGAATCTCTAATGAGGCCCTTTTGTTACATATATCACATCACTAATAGTATATTAATTACTAACAGTACATGTACTAAGAGTACATAAGCCAGCAAATTTAGTTAGGCCATGTATATTTATGCAAATAGATAATTTTCAATATGTGAGTAAAATTTCCTATGGTTGTTTACACGATTAATAGATAAACTATATTTTATAATTAGTAATTAGATTGTATAATCGTCATATGTATTTATAATGTGAATAAAACAATTTGCAATTATTTATTTTCTCTATGTTGTAATAAAACATTTCTACAAGTAAAAATAAGTTAAGTATTAGGATAAATACGTCAACTTACAACATTGAATTGTTGTGTGTAGAAATGTACAAAGTAAAGAGGCAATTATAAGCATTTCTTACGATTTTTTAATAATTTAATACTTGTAACTTTTTGTTAAAATATAAAAAATGTATTGAATCTTTTATGGACTCATAATACTGACAAAATATTAGCCACATATTACAGGAAATATACTGATACAAAAAATCGTATAGTGCCTTTTACGTCATGCAAACTTGTAATATTATTGTTCACCGAAGTCCATAAAAAGTTGTACAAATTTCTGAAATTTATAAACATGTTCTTATACTTCTACAACAAACTGCATTTGATCATAAAAATATTCGTAGAATGTTGTAGAAAGTTGTAATTTTTACAAGAATCTACTTCTACAATTTACTACAATAGTAGTAAGGGGAAAGCTATGGCCCGTCAAAACAAACCCCCACCACCGACCCCTCCGGCGCCGGGGGCGTGGCCAGACGGTCTGACCACGTGACGTCTGGGGGCTCTGATTGGCTGACGCACGAGAGGGAGGGGGTAATTGTTAATTAAATGTTGCGTTCAGATTGGAGAGCCATAGCTTCCCCGGGTTCTGATTGGCTTTCCCGCTAACCTGCCTTGGGGCATTTTGGGGGTAGCACGTGGTGGACGACGCTCAAAGATGGCGGAATTTTCGGTTAGCACGTGGTGGAAGAGGCTAAGGTTGCGCGGCAAAGATGGCGGAATTTTGGAGTAGCACGTGGTGGACGACGCTGAGGCAGCACGACAATATGGCGGAGGTCGAAAAGAGATTTCCAGAGTGACCACGAGAGGGAGGGAGGGGGAGAAATAGGAATGGACATGTTCGCTTCTCTTCGCGTTGCGAGGCACGTGGCTGAAAGTGGTTCCTTTGAGAGGGAGGAGGGGGAAGTCGGTACGGAGCGGCAAGCACATGTCGCACTGCGGTGCCCTGGCCGCTAAAATGAGAGAGGCGCTGGCGACCAGGGCCGGCGTAAAAGTCGTCCGTCCGGAGATGACTGCCGAATTGCGGCTCTCCGGATTGGACGACTCTATCCAAGAGGAGGAGGTGAGGGCCGTGCTGGGGGAGAAAGGGGGAGTTCCCCCAACCTCCATCCGGACGGCCCCGCCAGGAGGGCGCCGGGGGGCATGAACACAATGTTCGTCAGGTGCCCCCTGGCTGCGGCGAACCGGCTCGTGAAAGAGTCGAGAGTGGACATTGGGTGGACGCGTGCCAGAATCGAAGTCCTGGCGAAGCGCCCACTCCAGTGTTTTCGCTGCCTGGAGGTGGGGCACACGCGGGCGACGTGTAAGGGCCGAACCGACCGCACCGGAGCGTGCTACCGGTGCGGCGTTGTCGGGCACGAGGCCCGAGGCTGCACGGCGCCCGTAAGGTGCGCCGTCTGTGCTGACGCGGGCCGCCCATCCCAGCATAGGATGGGTGGCCAAGCCTGCCCTGCTGGGGGGGGGGGAAGGCCCGCGCTCGGGCGGCGCCCCCTGCCTCCGGGAGGAAGGAGAGCGCCCGGCCCCCAAAGGGGCCCGCGGCGACCAACGACCGGACGAGGGGGGGCCGAGTGCCGCCGCCGTCGCCACCGTCGCGGGCCGCCCCCTCCGCCGCCAAACCGGCGGTGAGGGAGGTGAGAGACCTGACCGGCCACAGAGTGACCGTTGTGCCCCCGACCAAACCGGTCGCGGGCAGGGGGAAGATGGAGTGGTCGAAGGGTCCGAAGTCCGTGGGGTGGACGGACGGGCCCGCGGGGGCGCAGGCGGCCGCCGGGCCCAAGGTAGAGGCGGCCCTCCCCCGGGAGGAACCCGCCGAAATGGAGGTGGAGGCGGAGGAGCCTGAACCGGGCTACTTGTAATGCCCCTCCGCCTCCTACAATGTAACTTGAACCACGCCCGCGCCGCCCAGGACTTATTCCTGCACACGATGGCGGAGCGCGGGTGTGGTTTGGGGGTGGCGGCGGAGCCGTACGCGGTCCCGGCGGGCCACCCCTGCTGGGCCGCGGACAGGGCTGGCTCTGTCGCCATCGTTCGGAGGGACACGCCCGAATCCCCCCCATGCTCGCGCACCGAGAGCGGGGTGGGATTTGTGGCGGTCAGGTGGGGGCTCGTCTCCGTTGTGGGCGTCTACGCCCCTCCGAGGTGGAGTCTCGCCGAGTTCGAGGAGGTGCTGCACGACTTGGACGCGTGCGTCCGCAGGCACCTCCTTGCGACGGCGGGACGGGTTATCGTGGCGGGGGACTTTAACGCCAAGAACCCTCTTTGGGGTTCCCCCGCCGCGAACCCAAGAGGGCGTGCCTTGGAGGGGTGGGCGTCGGGCCTGGGCCTGTGTTTGATAAACACGGGCCGCCGTAGCACGTGCGTGCGCCGGCAGGGGGTGTCCATCGTGGATCTCACGTGGGCGTCCCCCCCTGCCGCGCGCATGATACGCAGCTGGGGGGTGATGGTCCGCAGGGAAACCCTGTCGGACCATCGGCAGATAGAAATGGAGATATCTGCAGCCCCCCAGGACGTGCTGGCCCGGCGCCGCGCAAACGAGGCGTCCCGACGGAGATGGGCCGTCAAGAAGTTGGAGCCCGACCGGTTGCGGGCGGCGGTCATCGCCCTTACTTGGGGCGATGACGAGAATGCCGCGCGCGCCGGTGAGGGGGGGGGGGCCTCGACATTGACGAAGAGGTAGAGCGGCTGCGGGGCATCATGTCGCAAGCCTGCGACGCATCGATGCCCCGCGCCAAGAGGCCCTCCCCCAAGCGGGCGGCGTACTGGTGGACGGAGGACATCGCCGAACTTCGGCGAGCCTCCGTCCGCGCAAACCGCGAATGGCTCCGCGCCCGAGCGGGGCGCGGAGCCCGCGACGAGAGGGAGACTGGGGAGGCCTGGCGCGTCGCCCGCCAGGTCCTCTCCAGAGCGATCAGGGCGGCCAAGAGCAGGGCCTGGGACGAGTTGCTCTCCGCGCTCGACGAGGATCCGTGGGGGCGTCCATACAAAATGGTCCTCAAAAAACTGAGACCATGGACGCCCCCAATTACGGAAACCTTGGACCCCCCATTCGTCGGCAGGGTTATAGATACTCTCTTTCCTGCCGACCTAGGAGGGGCCGTCCTCTTCTCCGTGGCAGATGCCCCGGGGTGGAGCGACGAGCTGGGGGTGTCCGAGGAGGAGCTGGGGAGAGCACTCCGCAGGGTCAAGAGGGGCAAGGCCCCTGGCCCTGACGGGGTCCCGGGCCGAGCGTTAATCTTGGCCGCGGGGGGATTTGCCGGTCGGCTGAAACGAGTTTTTGACGAATGCCTGAGGACCGGCCGTTTCCCCAATCGCTGGAAGGAGGCCAGTCTGGTCCTCCTGCCGAAGGAGGGTAAGCCGGCGGACTCCCCGTCTGCGTACAGGCCGATATGCCTGCTCGACGAGGCCGGCAAACTTTTTGAAAGGGTAATCGCCGAACGCCTCGTCGAGCACCTGTCCCGGCGCGAGGGTGGTGGCCTCTCCGACAAACAATTCGGATTCCGTGCGGGAAGATCGACGATTGACGCGATCCTTCGCGTCGTCTCCCGCACGGAAGCAGTCACGAGCGAGGGGGGGGGGTGGCGTTGGGCATATCTTTTGACGTGTCCAACGCATTTAACACCCTCCCCTGGACTGCGATCGGAGAGGCCCTACGGAGGTTCGGCGTTCCCGCCTACTTGGTGGCGGTGATCGCCGATTACTTCCGGGGCAGGGGCGTATCATACGTCGGCCAGGACGGGATGTCGAGGACCAGGCTCATCGAGCGCGGTGTTCCGCAGGGGTCCGTCCTAGGACCCCTGCTATGGAACATTGGCTACGACCTGGTCCTGCGGGCCATTCTCCCCGCCGGTTGCTGGTTGTCCGGGTACGCGGACGACGTGTACCTGGGCGTCGGCGGGGGGAGCTGGCAGGAGGTGGCCGGACTGGCCAACGCGGCGGCAGCCACGGTGGTGCGTAAAGTGAGGGAGCTGGGCCTCAGGGTGGCCCCGCAGAAAACGCAAGTCACGTGGTTCTTCAACCGCGCTCTGCGGGGCCCGCCCCCGGAAATGAGGCCCAGCATCTACGTTGAGGGAGTCCGCGTCCCGGCCACCCCCCAACTTAAATATTTGGGGGTGTGGCTACACGAGACGGGCAGCTTCGGCGAGCACATCGCCCGCACGGTGCCAAAAGCCATGGCCATGGCACACTGCCTGGCCAGGCTGTTGCCCAACCTGGGCGGCGACGGCGGGCGGGTGCGTCGCTTATATGCGTCGGTCGTCCACTCAGTGCTCCTCTACGGAGCGCCTGTCTGGGCGGAGGAGGTCATGCAGAATGACCGCCTAGGCAGGCAACTGAGGGCCGCCCAGCGCATCATTGCGAACAGGGCGGCCAGGACGTACCGGACCGTATCCCACGTGGGGGCGACGGTCCTCGCCGGCATTCCCCCGATCGATCTCTTGGCGGGTTTTCAGACGAGAACCTACCGGAGGATAAGGGAGATCGAATCGGGGGGGGGGGGCGATAGTCATGCCCAGGGCGAGGGCCTATTTGAAACCCCGAGCCAAGGAGACCCTCCTCCGGGAGTGGAGCGCCATGCTCACACTCACACAGCAGGCGGGGAGGAGGGTTCGTGAGGCAATCCAGCCATTCCTACGGGAACTCAGAAGGGGACGCGGACTGACGTTCCATGCGGCGCAGGTCTTCTCGGGACATGGTTGTTTCGGGAAGTACCTGTGCCGCATTGGAAAGTAGAGCACCACCGGCTGCCACCACTGCCCGGAGGCGACGGACACGGCGCAGCACACGCTGGAGCATTGTCCTGCGTGGGAAGAGCTGCGTCGTGTTCTCCGGGCGGAGATAGGAGGGGACCTCTCCCTGCCGGCCATCGTCGAGGCGGTGGTCGGACCACAGGGAAAGGTCAAATGGTCGGCCTTTGTCTCCTTCTGCGGCAGCGTAATGTCGCGGAAGGAGGCAGCCGAGAGGATCAGGAGGGGGGAGGTAGACCCCCCTCCCGACAGCGACGGCGACGGCGGCGGCGGGAGTGGGCGACCACCGCCACCGCCGCCGCGACGACAGCGGCGGCGGCGCGACCAGCGCCGCCGCCCGACGCGTACGGACGCCCCCCGCGCCACGGCCCGTAACAGGGCGGGAAGCGCGGGGGGCGCAGGGAGGTCGTCGCCGCCGCTTACGCGGCGGCGCGCACTGCTGCGCCGTCGTCGCCCGTCTGGGAGCAACGGCGGCGGCAAGAGCGGCAGCAACGACGACAGCGGGCCGCGGCTGCCGCCAAAACGGCGGCGCTGCGACCCCGCGTCCTGTCCCCCTCGTCTGGGGGGGATAGCTGACGCTAGTGAGGGGACGGTCGGTGGCCGGCGAGGGTTTGCCTCGGTCGCTGCGGGCCTTACCGTTCGTTGGAGGCCCGCTCCCCCCGCTATTAGGCGCGGGGGGGGGGAGCGCCGAAGCGGCTGCGGGCCCACGCATTTGGGCCCGCCTCTCCCCGACCGGCAATCATCGTCCGTCCCCACCCGGGAGGTCAGCCCCCCCGCCCACCACCCCCGACCAAACGGGGGGGAGCGGGGGGGCTCGGATACGAGAAGGAGCAGTCCTCCCCCCATTTGGGGGGGACGGATGGGGGTGTGGGCGCGCGAGCGGGGGCTCCCGCGCGCCCGCAACCAGAAAACCCCCAACGTGACGGGTGGCGGGCCGGGGCGGGGATCCCCCCGGTCCGCCACAACAGAAGCGGCAGCCTTATAGGCTAGGGGGGGTGGACTAGCCACCCCCCCAGGACAGGTGCCCTTACGGGCACGGCGCGGAGAAAGTCCCGGATGAATCATGGCGTTTCCCGGGGCTCCCTCACACCAAACGCGTTGAGAAGGATCCCCGCGGGGTTTTAGCCGGTAGGAATCCGGCACTCCGCCGCCCTCTCCCCCGAGGGCGGGGGGTCTTCCCCCTCTCCTCAATCGGAGGGGGCCCTGGGCCACATATTGGGCTTGCCCGGGAACCCAGGGTCGAAGATTTCCCCGTTTCAACAAAAAAAAAAAGGTCGCACTGCGGTGAGCCGTAACTGATCTTTTTTCTTAGCGAAGAGATTATGACTTGGTAGAGGAGAGAAAAGCAGGAACGAACAGGTTCGTTCTGTGACGTGTCTATTCCTGAAATGTAAGAGAAAAGGGAATAAAGAGAAATAGACGGGATCTAAAGTTACAAAAATGTTTATTACATAAAATAATACAATGGTACGAGAAAATAAGTATTTTTTTAATTATTCTTAAAAGTACACGTTTGGACATTACAACATTCAGCATGGTTTTTAACGCACACGTTTTTATTATGAAGAAATATGTTACGGAATAATTCTACGATCAATCGATCATTACGTTCACAATTGACGGTAAACAGATTGAGAAACTGATTAAGGTTATAGCCGATAGACATGAAATATAAAAATACGCAGCAATATTGTCCGCAAGTTTCAGAGAGCGCTCCTTGTAGCGTCGTGGTGTTCCATCGATGCGTGGTAGAATTTCGACGAAGGCGTAAGAGAAATCTGGAGTCTAAGGGCGGTAGTCCATAGCTGTCGAAATAAGTTCCCGCTTTTTGCTCATCGATGTAGAAGGCGACCCAATGTTGACCAGGCCGATCGTGATCGTCCGTGTTAGCGACGATGGAGGTCGACCTCGTCCACACCCTCGGCAGTCTGTCGGCAGGATAGACTCCCGCATATCTGACACTGAGGTGTTGCAACGCTTGTAATATTTCCAGCGAGTTTATTGTTACGCGTGTAAGGAATAATTTGTATAATTTCGGAGTTTACCTCTTTCTTCGTTGTCGCACTAGTGTTCACGGTTGATGTCGGCCGTATCGGGGAGTTATTAAAGTTGTATTCTTTTTGTACGCCGTCTATTATATAATACGCTTTTGCTTCTTCTTCTCTGACGTCTGTGTGTTTCTTTTCTTCTTCTTTTGCCACGTTATTCTTCAGCCACGCCTCGATATTGTGAATTATATCGAGATTTTTATTTGTAGAGACACCGCTGTCGGTTTTCTTTTCTTGCGTTCAAGTTTGCATGAGAAATACTAGTATCGTTGCTGCTGCTGCTACTTCCACCGTCGTCTTGTTCTATAAGCCAGCGTTTCAATTTGAAAGCGTTACGTAGCGCACAAATAGGTTTGCCTGCATTCCAAACTTGAAATTCGGGATGAGAGCAACGTTGTCTGCACTCTCTGTCTTCCGGTAAACTTTTGAACGGTGGAGAATTTTCTTGCAGATTATATGTTTTTGGAGATTACTTGAGTCAAGTAACGAGCCTTTTCTCCACCCCTGCAGTAGATGTAACGTACTTGTCGCGTAATTTCACGTAGTCGTAGCTCGAAACACTTGAGATCGGTTTCACCGCCGAACCACTCGATTCCGTGATGATTTCGCGAAAGCCAGGTGTTGTCTCGTCTTGACTTTGATGGTAAATTGTAAAAAGGATAGGGCGGAGACCTAATCCAGTGTCCAATGATTGGTGCGTTAATCGCGACAACAGCGACTTCTTTTGGAATAAACTTCTTCTCGACATCGCGGAAACCTTGTATATCTATGACTATATCCATGGTCCAAAATGCACTCTTAATTTTTTCAAGCGATGTGACGACGTTCGTGTCTCGAACGAAACTGAATCTATCTTTGAATTTCGTGACTTTACGCAGGATTTTAGGAAAATATGTAGTGGGGGGGGGGGGGGTAAAAATAATGTGTATAGGAGTTGATGCGGGATATGATTCGTCAATATTGGAAAGACTAACCGGTAAAATCGACGATGATTTGACGAGAGGAGTCGATTTCTAGAACGTTATCGAACTCGGCGTAAACGATACAATTAACGGTCGCGGTGAGCGCCCTTTCAAATCGTACTTCTAATCGTAAACTGCCATGTTTCACGAGATTCCAATGTCCGGCGCAATTGGCGGATAAGTCGGGCGTAAGATCGAAGGCGAAAAGTGTGAATCCACTGCCGTAATCCTCTCTGCTTATAAAATTACCCTCGTTCAAGAAATGAATGCCAGTCCCCGAGAAGAGAGTGTGATAAGCTTCGACGTAGAGTGGCTCGTCGTTCGAGAAGCTCGGTTGTAGCGGTCTACTTGGAATTTGTATACCATCGGCGTACCGTAGTTTCTGAAATTAAACGGGTTTAATTTTCTATCGCCGTTAAACGCTTTGTTATCGACAAAACCGATTATTACGCGTTTCGGTAGTTGACCGAGTATTACGTTATCAATCGATTTTCTTACGAGCCACGCGTGAATCGTAAATGTTTTAACCTCGACTCTCGTAAGAGGATATTTGGCGGTAGTTTTACTCAGCATTCTCGCATGTGCGAGTAACACGCCGGGGCTTATTTTTGCTCTTCTCACGAGTAGACTGGCGTCTAGAATGCGTATTTTTGATGTCGAATTACTTTCCATAAGGTAAAACGCATCTTTCGAGCAAACGAGTCTCATTCTAACTTCCACTCCGTTAATTAAGAATTTATCTTGATTGAAAACGTCGCAGTGAAGATGCCCTATGAGATCTAGCGCGTGTCCCTCGTGAATGTACTGAGCGCGTCTCACGAGAGCCGGATTTGGTGTTTCCGAGTCTAGGAGCGCGTCCATGAGACCGGGGGTATCCGCGTCCCACAGACAAGAGGTCAGATGGGAAGTTTTTGCGGGTGAAGAATAATTTAACAACGCCTCGATGTAAGCGCGGTACGCGTAAGCGTTGTTTGGCGGTGAAACGAGCTTTTGATTGAAATATACGTCGATTTGGTTGAACATGGAATGTAGCAAATGATTTACAGGGCCTACTTTGTTCACGTTGGCGCCGGTTGTACTTCCTCCGGCTCCTGCCATTGGTGTATAATCTATGCGTACGCGAAGACTCAACATGGTGTGCGTGAGATCCAGGTAGTGTTCCCCGTGACCGGGTATGACGAATTCTATAGGCGCGTCGTCCGCGAGCGAAGTTACGGGTTTGTAATAGATCCATTGCGAGCTCTCGATACTGGTTTGAGTGGGAGGTAAGGAGAAGAGATCGAGTTCACTTTTTAAACACTCGCTCGAGTGCGTATGAAGAAAGGACATACTTAGTTATCCTCGTCCTCTCCTTGAATTCTTGGTTTGCGCGCTGATTGAGAGAATATGTCGGATACACTGCGTTTCTTGTCGCTACGACGACGTATGCTCGTAGTGGCCGGTTTTTTGGTCTTTCTACCTACTGCGCGAACTTTCATTTTCTTTGTTGTTTTTTTGATTGTTTTCTTCTTCTTCTTCTGGCTTTTTGTCGATTTTCTTTTGACTGTTGGAGGACGACGACGTTTACGTTTCACGACGCGACTGACGTGGCTGCCAAAGGGAAACTAAAACGCTGGAATTTTCGCTGGTACTTTATACCCCGATCCCTTCATCATGCTGCTTATCTTTTCTCTGGCTTTTCTCTTAAGATTTCCACTTGATTCCTTGAAGCGCGTTTTGATCACGTCCTTAATCGGTATATTATTTTCGACATCTTCCATCACATTGATACCCGTGCGTAAAGCTTCTTTACCGACCGCGCGCATTTCTCTACTTAGGGAAGGAAGTACCTTCCTGATTAATCCTCCGAGAAAACTGCCGATTCCATGTCCTCGTTGATAAGCCGTCCCGACGAAAACTCGTGGAATTCCTCCTCCCCGTCCGCTCTGTGATTCGAAATATTCGTAGTCCATGGCGCAGAATTTATATTTTTTCTCACACTTATATCGACGACGCCGCGTTATATTACTGGAAACGTCTAAAGTGCAATGTCACCGTCAGCGTCCCGGATTCGAATGGTATATTTTTTCCGAGTTAATCTTTTATATCTATTTCAATCCTGCGGAAATTTGTTTGCCGTAATGCGATATAATGCAGCGGGGAGAAACGTTTCATCTGATTCGTACTATACGCGTCCGCGTGATTATGGCCATACGTCTCGACCGGTACTATTTGAAGAAGAGGCGCTTGCACATCGCCGACTATATAAGGTTCGCAAATATCGCAATAAACGAACAGTTTATCTGGAATACTGCGCTGCAAACTACAAGGTTCGATAGAATAGAAACCCCATTCGCGTGTTTTTTGGCGTTATGAAAACCGAGTGTAATATAAGTCGCTGTAAAAATATCTTTAGAATTAGGTTTACATGCTGTGAGCTTCCTATAGTATACACCTCTCCCGTTATTTATAATAGCATCACCTAAACCGAGTATTTGTAGAAGAGCATCAGAAACGCTCATATGATGAAACAGCTTGCATTCATTTTCGCCACAGGTAATGCTAAAGAAGATTTTTCCGCCAGTCTCCTTTTCCCGTTCTAAATAAAAATGTGAGCCGACTTCTTTGAACGTGGAATTAATCGCGCCGAAAAGTTCTTCGATATTTTTGTAAATTCCCTGGTGTATTACGCCTTTCCTCGCCGTTAACTTTGCGTCTCTCTCCCCTTCTTTAGTATCGACAAAGTACAGGTCATTTTCATGGTTGCCGCGTATGTGGTAAAAAGTACTGGGAAATTGAATCTCGCTAAGCGCGACTTCCCATTCGCCGTGTAAGTGTAGTGTTTGCGGTAATTCCGTAATGAACGACGAGGTTTTATTGTCAGGAAAATGCCGCATACTGCTATTGCTCGGAAGAACTACGAGAAATTGGTTGTCCCTCATCTTGAAGAGAAGTTAAATTCGAAGCGGGGATCCAACTGTCGAACTTGCTAGGATATCCACGCCAGCTAACTAGCACCTGCTTATTAGCGCCGCGTCCCCTACTCTTTATCACGCGATCGACGATAAACTCTTCTTCCCGTAAATTTTTCTCAACTCGGGCTAATTCCTGTTCGTAATAAATACCGTCTATGACTTCGCCCGCTAAATCGCTCAGTCCGCACACGCGTGGTTTTCGCCACACGAGAACACGGTGAATTCGAAATATTTCCTTGCTCCACCTCGCCTCGTATCCTTTTTCGAAGGTGGCTTTCGCTCTACTGACGCGAACGAGATCTCCGACGCGATATTTAGCTTTTTGTTTGCGTTTCTCGTTCTTCTTCTTTTTCTTCTTCTAACGCAGAGCTATATTATCACTCGCGACACGAGCGTTTTCTCGCGTGACGACCGCTGGCTGCATTCTGATGGCGGAATGACGGGTGTGATTGTAAGCGCTTACGATATCCTGCAAAACATCGACGTAGCGTCGCGTATTTTTATGCGTGAAATAGCGCCACATTCGCTCTTTCAACAAACGGAAACAAACAAACCGAGAACTTATCGTAGAAACGTAGCATATCACTGTAGTATGAGTGATATGCTGATAATTATTGTTTATAATTATTTAGAGGTAGCCTACGGTCAGAACTATACGGAACTACCATCAGGGAGCATAGAACTATTGTTTAAAACCTCGAACAAACCGAGAACTTATCGTAGAAACGTAGCATATCACTGTATTATGCGTGATATGCTGATAATAATTGTTTATAATTATTTAGAAGTAGCCTACCGTCAGAACTATACGGAACTATTATCAGGAGGTATAGAACTACTGTTTAAAACCTCAAACAAACCGAGAACTTATCGTAGAAACGTAGCATATCACTGTAGTATGAGTGATATGCTGATAATAATTGTTTATAATTATTTAGAGGTAGCCGGTGGTCAGAACTATACGGAACTATTATCAGGGGGTATAGAACTATTGTTTAAAACCTCGAAAGAACCGAGAACTTATCGTAGAAACGTAGCATATCACTGTAATATGAGTGATATGCTGATAATAATTGTTTATAATTATTTAGAGGTAGCCGGTGGTCAGAACTATACGGAACTATTATCAGGGGGTATAGAACTATTGTTTAAAACCTCGAAAGAACCGAGAACTTATCGTAGAAACGTAGCATATCACTGTAATATGAGTGATATGCTGATAATAATTGTTTATAATTATTTAGAGGTAGCCGGTGGTCAGAACTATACGGAACTATTATCAGGGGGTATAGAACTATTGTTTAAAACCTCGAAAGAACCGAGAACTTATCGTAGAAGCGTAGCATATCACTGTAGTATGAGTGATATGCTGATAATAATTGTTTATAATTATTTAGAGATAGCCGGTGGTCAGAACTATACGGAATTATTATCAGGGGGTATAGAACTATTGTTTAAAACCTCGAAAGAACCAAGAACTTATCGTAGAAACGTAGCATATCACTGTAGTATAAGTGATATGCTGATAATAATTGTTTATAATTATTTAGAGGTAGCCTACGGTCAGAACTATACGGAACTACCATCAGGGAGCATAGAACTATTGTTTAAAACCTCGAACAAACCGAGAACTTATCGTAGAAACGTAGCATATCACTGTATTATGCGTGATATGCTGATAATAATTGTTTATAATTATTTAGAGGTAGCCTACCGTCAGAACTATACGGAACTATTATCAGGAGGTATAGAACTATTGTTTAAAACCTCAAACAAACCGAGAACTTATCGTAGAAACGTAGCATATCACTGTAGTATGAGTGATATGCTGATAATTATTGTTTATAATTATTTAGAGGTAGCCTACGGTCAGAACTATACGGAACTACCATCAGGGAGCATAGAACTATTGTTTAAAACCTCGAACAAACCGAGAACTTATCGTAGAAACGTAGCATATCACTGTATTATGCGTGATATGCTGATAATAATTGTTTATAATTATTTAGAAGTAGCCTACCGTCAGAACTATACGGAACTATTATCAGGAGGTATAGAACTACTGTTTAAAACCTCAAACAAACCGAGAACTTATCGTAGAAACGTAGCATATCACTGTAGTATGAGTGATATGCTGATAATAATTGTTTATAATTATTTAGAGGTAGCCGGTGGTCAGAACTATACGGAACTATTATCAGGGGGTATAGAACTATTGTTTAAAACCTCGAAAGAACCGAGAACTTATCGTAGAAACGTAGCATATCACTGTAATATGAGTGATATGCTGATAATAATTGTTTATAATTATTTAGAGGTAGCCGGTGGTCAGAACTATACGGAACTATTATCAGGGGGTATAGAACTATTGTTTAAAACCTCGAAAGAACCGAGAACTTATCGTAGAAACGTAGCATATCACTGTAGTATGAGTGATATGCTGATAATAATTGTTTATAATTATTTAGAGATAGCCGGTGGTCAGAACTATACGGAACTATTATCAGGGGGTATAGAACTATTGTTTAAAACCTCAAACAAACCGAGAACTTATCGTAGAAGCGTAGCATATCACTGTAGTATGCGTGATATGCTGATAATAATTGTTTATAATTATTTAGAGGTAGCCTACCGTCAGAACTATACGGAATTATTATCAGGGGGTATAGAACTATTGTTTAAAACCTCGAAAGAACCAAGAACTTATCGTAGAAACGTAGCATATCACTGTAGTATAAGTGATATGCTGATAATAATTGTTTATAATTATTTAGAGGTAGCCTACGGTCAGAACTATACGGAACTACCATCAGGGAGCATAGAACTATTGTTTAAAACCTCGAACAAACCGAGAACTTATCGTAGAAACGTAGCATATCACTGTATTATGCGTGATATGCTGATAATAATTGTTTATAATTATTTAGAGGTAGCCTACCGTCAGAACTATACGGAACTATTATCAGGAGGTATAGAACTATTGTTTAAAACCTCAAACAAACCGAGAACTTATCGTAGAAACGTAGCATATCACTGTAGTATGAGTGATATGCTGATAATTATTGTTTATAATTATTTAGAGGTAGCCTACGGTCAGAACTATACGGAACTACCATCAGGGAGCATAGAACTATTGTTTAAAACCTCGAACAAACCGAGAACTTATCGTAGAAACGTAGCATATCACTGTATTATGCGTGATATGCTGATAATAATTGTTTATAATTATTTAGAAGTAGCCTACCGTCAGAACTATACGGAACTATTATCAGGAGGTATAGAACTACTGTTTAAAACCTCAAACAAACCGAGAACTTATCGTAGAAACGTAGCATATCACTGTAGTATGAGTGATATGCTGATAATAATTGTTTATAATTATTTAGAGGTAGCCGGTGGTCAGAACTATACGGAACTATTATCAGGGGGTATAGAACTATTGTTTAAAACCTCGAAAGAACCGAGAACTTATCGTAGAAACGTAGCATATCACTGTAATATGAGTGATATGCTGATAATAATTGTTTATAATTATTTAGAGGTAGCCGGTGGTCAGAACTATACGGAACTATTATCAGGGGGTATAGAACTATTGTTTAAAACCTCGAAAGAACCGAGAACTTATCGTAGAAACGTAGCATATCACTGTAATATGAGTGATATGCTGATAATAATTGTTTATAATTATTTAGAGGTAGCCGGTGGTCAGAACTATACGGAACTATTACCAGGGGGTATAGAACTATTGTTTAAAACCTCGAAAGAACCGAGAACTTATCGTAGAAGCGTAGCATATCACTGTAGTATGAGTGATATGCTGATAATAATTGTTTATAATTATTTAGAGATAGCCGGTGGTCAGAACTATACGGAATTATTATCAGGGGGTATAGAACTATTGTTTAAAACCTCAAACAAACCGAGAACTTATCGTAGAAGCGTAGCATATCACTGTAGTATGCGTGATATGCTGATAATAATTGTTTATAATTATTTAGAGGTAGCCTACCGTCAGAACTATACGGAATTATTATCAGGGGGTATAGAACTATTGTTTAAAACCTCGAAAGAACCAAGAACTTATCGTAGAAACGTAGCATATCACTGTAGTATAAGTGATATGCTGATAATAATTGTTTATAATTATTTAGAGGTAGCCTACGGTCAGAACTATACGGAACTACCATCAGGGAGCATAGAACTATTGTTTAAAACCTCGAACAAACCGAGAACTTATCGTAGAAACGTAGCATATCACTGTATTATGCGTGATATGCTGATAATAATTGTTTATAATTATTTAGAGGTAGCCTACCGTCAGAACTATACGGAACTATTATCAGGAGGTATAGAACTATTGTTTAAAACCTCAAACAAACCGAGAACTTATCGTAGAAACGTAGCATATCACTGTAGTATGAGTGATATGCTGATAATTATTGTTTATAATTATTTAGAGGTAGCCTACGGTCAGAACTATACGGAACTACCATCAGGGAGCATAGAACTATTGTTTAAAACCTCGAACAAACCGAGAACTTATCGTAGAAACGTAGCATATCACTGTATTATGCGTGATATGCTGATAATAATTGTTTATAATTATTTAGAAGTAGCCTACCGTCAGAACTATACGGAACTATTATCAGGAGGTATAGAACTACTGTTTAAAACCTCAAACAAACCGAGAACTTATCGTAGAAACGTAGCATATCACTGTAGTATGAGTGATATGCTGATAATAATTGTTTATAATTATTTAGAGGTAGCCGGTGGTCAGAACTATACGGAACTATTATCAGGGGGTATAGAACTATTGTTTAAAACCTCGAAAGAACCGAGAACTTATCGTAGAAACGTAGCATATCACTGTAATATGAGTGATATGCTGATAATAATTGTTTATAATTATTTAGAGGTAGCCGGTGGTCAGAACTATACGGAACTATTATCAGGGGGTATAGAACTATTGTTTAAAACCTCGAAAGAACCGAGAACTTATCGTAGAAACGTAGCATATCACTGTAGTATGAGTGATATGCTGATAATAATTGTTTATAATTATTTAGAGGTAGCCGGTGGTCAGAACTATACGGAACTATTATCAGGGGGTATAGAACTATTGTTTAAAACCTCGAAAGAACCGAGAACTTATCGTAGAAGCGTAGCATATCACTGTAGTATGAGTGATATGCTGATAATAATTGTTTATAATTATTTAGAGGTAGCCGGTGGTCAGAACTATACGGAATTATTATCAGGGGGTATAGAACTATTGTTTAAAACCTCGAAAGAACCGAGAACTTATCGTAGAAACGTAGCATATCACTGTAGTATGAGTGATATGCTGATAATAATTGTTTATAATTATTTAGAGGTAGCCTACGGTCAGAACTATACGGAACTACCATCAGGGAGCATAGAACTATTGTTTAAAACCTCGAACAAACCGAGAACTTATCGTAGAAACGTAGCATATCACTGTAGTATGCGTGATATGCTGATAATAATTGTTTATAATTATTTAGAGGTAGCCTACCGTCAGAACTATACGGAACTATTATCAGGGGGTATAGAACTATTGTTTAAAACCTCGAAAGAACCGAGAACTTATCGTAGAAACGTAGCATATCACTGTAATATGAGTGATATGCTGATAATTATTGTTTATAATTATTTAGAGGTAGCCTACGGTCAGAACTATACGGAACTACCATCAGGGAGCATAGAACTATTGTTTAAAACCTCGAACAAACCGAGAACTTATCGTAGAAACGTAGCATATCACTGTATTATGCGTGATATGCTGATAATAATTGTTAATAATTATTTAAAGGTAGCCTACCGTCAGAACTATACGGAACCATTATCAGGAGGTATAGAACTACTTGTTTAAAACCTCGAAACAAACCGAGAACTTATCGTAGAAACGTAGCATATCACTGTAGTATGAGTGATATGCTGATAATAATTGTTTATAATTATTTAGAGGTAGCCGGTGGTCAGAACTATACGGAACTATTATCAGGGGGTATAGAACTATTGTTTAAAACCTCGAAAGAACCGAGAACTTATCGTAGAAACGTAGCATATCACTGTAATATGAGTGATATGCTGATAATAATTGTTTATAATTATTTAGAGGTAGCCGGTGGTCAGAACTATACGGAACTATTATCAGGGGGTATAGAACTATTGTTTAAAACCTCGAAAGAACCGAGAACTTATCGTAGAAACGTAGCATATCACTGTAATATGAGTGATATGCTGATAATAATTGTTTATAATTATTTAGAGGTAGCCGGTGGTCAGAACTATACGGAACTATTATCAGGGGGTATAGAACTATTGTTTAAAACCTCGAAAGAACCGAGAACTTATCGTAGAAGCGTAGCATATCACTGTAGTATGAGTGATATGCTGATAATAATTGTTTATAATTATTTAGAGGTAGCCGGTGTCAGAACTATACGGAATTATTATCAGGGGGTATAGAACTATTGTTTAAAACCTCGAAACAAACCGAGAACTTATCGTAGAAAGCGTAGCATATCACTGTAGTATGAGTGATATGCTGATAATAATTGTTTATAATTATTTAGAGGTAACCTACCGTCAGAACTATACGGAACTATTATCAGGGGTATAGAACTATTGTTTAAAACCTCGAAAGAACCGAGAACTTATCGTAGAAACGTAGCATATCACTGTAGTATGAGTGATATGCTGATAATAATTGTTTATAATTATTTAGAGGTAGCCTACGGTCA
>JASTWR010002113.1:0-26254 GCA_030770355.1 Harpagoxenus sublaevis
AAATTTACTTATATAATATATTTATTAGTGATATAAATGTGCAGATTTATGATGTACCTGCTAGAACAGTCGATACGAGGTATAAAACTGTATAAATTATAGTTTACAATTTTACACATGTAATAGAAAAATATGCACATAAATGTATGTCTGTTTAAGGTTCAAGGTACAGCGATCACCAGGTGTCGTTATCGTCAGAGTTCAAGTTGCAACTCATCGATGAGGTTACGATAACTGTCACGACGATCACAATCAATTATTATCGATCAGTGGATAGTCGGTGAAAATTACATGGTAAGTTTTTAATAAATTACTTAAAAAGTTATTATAGAATACTTGAGTATTGTATTTTCGTGCTGTTAAAAAAATATTATAATTATTACCCTCTATCGTTTTGCAGGAGAGATTTTTATAATATATTAGGTTTATCACGTAGCGCTAGTACACACGCAATTAAGAAGGTTAACAGACGATTAGCAAAGGAACTCCATCCAGATAAGAATGAAAGAGATGATCCAGACGCCTCTCAAAAGTTTCAAGATTTGGGAACAGCGTACGAAGTACGCTGTCAGACGCTGAAAAAAGAGAAATGTACAAGTGTGGAGAGAGGAATGCTCGAAGAAAGACGGCATGATGAACAATAATATGGAACCTTTTGCGACATTTCTTTGGCGACATTAATTTTCACTTTGGTGAAGAATTGCACCAACAGCAACAAGCTCCGACAGATTCAAACGTTTTGATGAACCTGTATGTTACTTTAGAAGAATTATATAACGGAAAGTTTATTGAGGTAAAATTTTCTCTTGCTATAAATGACACAATGTAACTTCTCTTCTTTTAAACTTTATTTTGCTACTGCAGATTTCAGATTACAAAAAATATGCCAATTCTAAAAGGACAGCAAAAGGGACTAGGAATTGTAATTGTAGGCAGGAATTAGTTACTCCCAATTTATAGGAAATTGTACATTCCACATGATGCAACAGTCGGTGTGCTCGGAGTGTCCAAAGGAGTGAAATTGGTCAATGAGGAACGTTTATTGGAAGTACAAGTTGAACGAGGAATCTGGTAGATAATCAAGAAACTAAATTTACTGCAGAAGGAGAACTACATATTGATAGAGAACCAGGAGATTTGATAACTTTTATATATACGTCCTTGTGATACATTTATATACATATAATATATGATGATATCGTATTTTTAGGTATATAATTCAGATTAAATATGAAACAAGTCCAAATTCTCCTGCATTGTATTGGCTAAAACCTGATCAAACTTCCGATGGTACACATTCTCACAATAAGATTAATAAACATACAATACATTTGTAGCCAATTTTTTAATTCAAATATATCTATGTATTTTAAGTGGCAACATCTCATATGCGTAATGTATTATAGCGTAACTATATCTTCTATTATTACAAAGAAAAGGATATTCTTTCCCCCTGTTGAAAAATCCGAGAGAATAATCAAAAATAAATACATAAGTTGCAGAACATGTTCTAATAATCTAATGTTTTATGAAACATGTCAGAGAAAATAAATTTTTGTACCCATTTTCCGGCATAACGTTTGCAGACCTAAGTTAGATTGTATGTACAGAGAAATATATTATTAATAAAACTCCAATAAAAATTCAACAAAATTTAATCTTTAGAAATCGGATAGACGATCTTTCGGCTTCAGACTGTCTTTAAGATTTTTCTCAGAGTATTATTTTAGCGTATATTTAAGATTGTTTTACTCAAAAATTGAAGAAATGAAAAGATCTATTCGGTTTCTAAAAGTTAACTCTTGTATTTATTTATCTAATGTTTAATATATTGTATATACATATGTAGGATTTCAATAGGTACTTTTAAAAATTCAGCGAATTAACTTGTCACTAAAAATTACAGTCGATTTCCTCTGTTTCGAATCTATCCTCAGAATCCAATCTATTTTAAGATTTTTTCCATCGATTTTTTTATTCCAATAGCATACGCTTAGAAAATATTGTTACACGCTTTCTTATTTAAATACAAGTAGGGGAAGGGTAAGGGAAACAGAATTCTAGTTTAGGAGAAAATAAGTTGATTTACATTAATATACATAATATAATATTTATTTATATTTATTTAATATACATTTGTAAAGTTGCTTATAAAAGTAGTTAAATAAAAGTTATTTATAAAAGTATTAGTTATAAAAATTTTAGTACAAGTAAGTATTAGTTATAAAAGATTATTGTTTGGTGTCCTCCGCGTTTATTACCCCGTCCGCCACCGCGTCCGCAACCGCGTCCGCCACCGCGTCCGCCAGCGCGATTTCGGCCACTCTTTTGCCAACGTCGTGCTGGAACAAATTAAACAATATCATTTATATTTAATGAAACAATTATGTGGCGTAATAAATTTTATGTATCTATAAATATGTGTTAATGAACACGCGAGGGGAATGTAACGTTTGACACGCGAGGAGAGTGTAACGTTTGATTAGTATACATAACATTATACATGTAAATATTTTATTTTTTACTTACGTCTGTCTGTTTGCGACGACGGCCTCGGTGACTGCAACGATGCCCCCGGCGCATGCAACGATGCCCCGGCGCATGCGACAATGCCCCCGGCGCCTGCGACGATGCCTCCGGCGTCTGCGACGATGCCCCCGGCGCCTGCGCCAATGCCCCCGGCGCCTGCGACGATGCCCCCGGCACCTGCGACGATGACCCCGGCGCCTGCGACGATGCTTCCGGCGGCCACAAAAAATGTGGCCTCGGTAGCTGTAATGATGTCTGCCCTGACTGCGGCTCTGATGATAGCTGAGATGCTGTTGCAGCGGCTACTTGCCGCTTAAGGGGATCCTAAAGCCGTCTGTAATACCGGCTTTTTTGTTAGAGGATATCTTTTAATTGGCTTTATAGAAATGCAAAATTCTTGTCTAGAATTGAAGTACGCATCAAAATCTAGGTCATGCTGGTCGAATTTATATCGAAAACAAAAAAAATTAATATTTTTGTTAATTTTTGGTATACATGACGACAATATTTGCTTTGTACAAAAATTCCACAATAAATATCCACAAAATTAGACCAGCATGACCTAGGGACAACATGTAAGAACAATATCGTGCAATTGGAAGTAAGAATAAAAGCCTACAAAAAAAGATTAATTGTAATGAATGCAATATAACCAATAACCTTGTCTATCCTTGTCTATTATCATTGTCTATACAAGGACAGATATAGAATTTTGTCGGTAAAACAGCGACATCGTCGGAGTTCGGCCTTCGGTTTAGGATCCCCTTAAGATTTTGCACCTCGGCCATCAGGACTTTTATTTTGTCTTGCCCGTCGTCCATTATTAAATTTTCCACGTCGTCCATCAGGGCTGTTATATTGTCTTGCTCGTCGTTCATTATACTGAAAAAAATTTTATATTATTTACATTTTTTGTATTTCTAGAACGACGATAATGCATGCTAGTGATACATAGACGATTATTGATTGCATTATTAATGGTATGTCGTGATCAAAGCTATAACAATAAGGGCCTCCACACATACATTTTCGTAACAGTAACAGTAAGGTTTCGACCAATCGTGTTGCTTAATTCGGTCATCCGTAACCGTAACCGGCCGAATCGAGCAACGCGATTGGTCGAAACCTTACTGTTACTGTTACAAAAATGTGTGTGGAGGCCTTAACAGTAAGGTTTCGACCAATCGCGTGCTTGATTCGGCCGGTTACGGTTACGGACGGCCGAATGGCGGAATGCGATTGGTCGAAACCTTACTGTTACTGTTACTGTTACTGTTACGAAAATGTATGTGTGGAAGCCTTTATTGTTATAGCTTTGATCACGACATACCATTAATAATGCAATCGATAATCGTCTATGTATCACTAGCATGCATTATCGTCTTTCTAAATCCCTATAACATTGTTGATAAGATATTACCGACCGTGTAGATTAGAAAAATTAGGGTGCCACGACTAACTTATGTCTCTTGTCGCATGATAGAGTGCTCTCTCTTTATCTCAAATGACCAACGCACTCTGCCAAAATCATTCTGCGCACTTGAGACCACTAGTGAAGGATCTGTCTATCTACTATGAATATCACGCAGGATCCCGAAGAAGACACGTAAGTATATTTGCATCATCATAATACTACTAGAAATACAAAAAATGTAAATATATTAATTGTAAATAATATAACATATTTTTCAGTATAATGAACGACGGGCAAGACAAAATAAAAGTGCTGATGGCCGAGGTGCAAAATCTTAAGCGGCAAGTAGCCGCTGCAACAGCATCTCAGCTACCATCAGAGCCGCAGTCAGGGCAGACATCATCACAGCTACCGAGGCCACATTTTCTGTGGCCGCCGGGGGCATCGTCGCAGGCGCCGCGGGCACCGTCGCAGGCGCCGGGGTCATCGTCGCAGGTGCCGGGGGCATCGTCGCAGGCGCCGGGGGCATTGGCGCAGGCGCCGGGGGCATCGTCGCAGACGCCGGGGGCATCGTCGCAGGCGCCGGGGGCATAGTCGCAGGCGCCGGGGGCATCGTTGCATGCGCCGGGGGCATCGTTGCAGTCACCGGGGCCGTCGTCGCAAACAGAAAGACGTAAGTAAAAAATAAAATATTTATATGTATAATGTTATGTATACTAATCATCAAACGTTACACTCTCTTTGCGTGTCAAACGTTACATTCCCCTCGCGTGTTCATTAACTCATATTTATAGATACATAAAATTTATTACGCCACATAATTGTTTCATTAAATATAAATGATATTGTTTAATTTGTTCCAGCACGACGTTGGCAAAAGAGTGGCCGAAATCGCGCTGGCGGACGCGGTGGCGGACGGGGTAATAAACGCGGAGGACACCAAACAATAATTTTTTATAACTAATACTTACTTGTACTTAAACTTTTATAACTAATACTTTTATAAATAACTTTTATTTAACTACTTTTATAAGCAACTTTACAAATGTATATTAAATAAATATAAATAAATATTATATTATGTATATTAATGTAAATCAACTTATTTTATCCTAAACTAGAATTCTCTGTTTCCCTTACCCTTCCCCTACTTGTATTTAAATAAGAAAGCGTATAACAGTATTTTCTAAGCGTATGCTATTGGAATAAAAAGATCGATGGAAAAAATCTTAAAATAGATTGGATTCTGAGGATAGATTCGAAATAGAGGAAATCGACTGTAATTTTTAGTGACAAGTTAATTCGCTGAATTTTTAAAAGTACCTATTGAAATCCTACATATGTATATACAATATATTAAACATTAGATAAATAAATACAAAAGTTAACTTTTAGAAACCGAATAGATCTTTTCATTTCTTCAATTTTTGAGTTAAAACAATCTTAAATATACGCTAAAATAATACTCTGAGAAAAATCTTAAAGCCAGTCTGAAGCCGAAAGTTCGTCTATCCGATTTCTAAAGATTAAATTTTGTTGAATTTTTATTGGAGTTTTATTAATAATATATTTCTCTGTACATACAATCTAACTTAGGTCTGCAAACGTTATGCCGGAAAATGGGTACAATAATTTATTTTCTCTGACATGTTTTATAAAACATTAGATTATTAGAACATGTTCTGCAACTTATGTATTTATTTCTGATTATTCTCTCGGATTTTTCAACAGGGGGAAAGAATATCCTTTTCTTTGTAATAATAGAAGATATAGTTACGCTATAATAAATTACGCATATGAGATATTGCCACTTAAAATACATAGATATATTTGAATTAAAAAATTGGCTACAAATGTATCGTATGTTTATTAATCTTATTGTGAGGATGTGTACCATCGGAAGTTTGATCAGGTTTTAGCCAATACAATGCAGGAGATTTTGGACTTGTTTCATATTTAATCTGAATTATATACCTAAAAATACGATATCATCATATATCATATTTATATAAATATATCACAAGGACGTATATATAAAAATTATCAAATCTCCTGGTTCTCTATCAATATGTGGTTCTCCTTCTGCAGTAAATTTAGTTTCTTGATTATCTACCAGATTCCTTGTTCAGCTTGTACTTCCATTAAACGTTCCTCATTGACCAATTTCACTCATTTGGACACTCCGACCACACCGACTGTTGCATCATGTGGAATGTACAGTTTCTTATAAATTGGGAGTAACTAATTCCTGCCTACAATTACAATTGCTAGTCCCTTTTGCTGTTTTCTTAGAATTGGCATATTTCTCGTAATCTGAAATCTGCAGTAGCAAAATGAAGTTTAAAAGAAAAGAAGTTACATTGTGTCATTTATAGCAAGAGAAAATTTTACCTCAATAAACTTTCCGCTATATAATTCTTTTAAAGTAACAAACAGGTCCATCACAACGTTTGAATCTCTAAAGCCAGCGGCACACGGTGCTATTTTATCTGCTGGATTACTAGCTGGATTTGCGTGCTTGCTACCTTGTGGGCAACATTGCTGGCAGTGCTGCTGACCGTGTTGCTGGCTTGGCGTCAGACGATGCAGGCTTTCGTACTGGCTTTCGTACTGGCATCCAGTAAATAAATATGGAACTGGCCATTATTACGGCTGTACAACGTCGAAAAAAGGCAATTGCCTTATTTCTAATTATTGATCAATTACGACGGAACCAACGTCACCGACGTTTGTGGAGTCGACAATGGTTGCAGCGACGCGATATAACTTCTTTCACATAACCTTAACCTCAGACTGTGTCTTGATTGGCTCTCGCAATGAGCCAGCACAGGACTATGCAAGAAAAATAGCACCTGTTCTATCACAGAAATCTAGCAGATCAGTCAGCAGCATGACCAGCAGACATAGAATTTTCTAGCCTAGCAGACAGCAAGAGTGCCAGCACAGGCGCACGCAAGTAATCCAGCAGACAAAATAGCACCGTGTGCCGCTGGCTTAAGAGCTTGTTGCTGTTGGTGCAATTCTCCACCAAAGTAAAAAGTGTGCAAGTAGCAACTTGCACATTGCTTTCCTAATTAAAAAGTAAAACAAATTCTATTATATTCTTCAGTCATTTCTACCCCTATTTTATATATAATTCTTCAAGATTTGGTTGATTAGACTCAGTTTATAAAGCTTCTATGTATTGCGAGCCGTTTGTGACGTGACAAAAGTCGCGCCCTCCTCCCGGACGGAGCTCGCCACTCGCGGGGGCGTTCCCGCAAATTATCTCAATTTAACTATCGAGTCGCAAAGGGGCAATACGCGAAAACTGGGCGCCAGGTGCGATTACGCGCACCACGTTTTTACTTACTCACACGTCCTTGCCAGAAACCAAATCTTCGCGAAATCGTCAAAGCTCAGGGCGGGATTCGTGGTGTTAGTTAGGAGGGTGAGGGGAGGGAGCGTAGCGCAGAGACATAAAATAAAGCCAAAGCGGGTGCAATTGGAATAAAATAATAATAATGTATTTCCGTAAAGCGGGCAATAGAAAGCGATCAGTCGGAAAAGAACAGTGAATATCACGGTGAAGATACGGATGTGTGTGTGACCCGTCGATACGCAATCTCGGTACGGGACTCTACTGCACGCGGTACACGGAAACGGAATCGAATCTAATACGTCGCCACGAGCACGCGGTCATCCGTCCAACGCACACACGCGAATATGCACGCATCCATCCACCCTAACGTCGCACGCATACTATACACACATACACGCAACACGAAGCATACGCACTTTTCCGGAACACGGAACGTTACACGCGCATATACAAAATACGATACGAAAGCCGAATACGTGGCCCGCCACACCGCCTCACCCCCCCGATGCACACCGCGCGACACACGATGCACTCGCATGCGCGATCGCCCCGCGCGGGCACGCGGGTCAACAGCTGATGCGGCGCCCGGCACACGTAACACGCAACCTGCACCAACGCGCCCGGCGCGTGATCGTCCCCCGTCGCTCCCCGGCGCAATCACCGTCTTAATACGCGCCTTTAATTACTCGCGGTACGCGGCACAATAGGCGGGCGCGAGGTCACACACACGCGCGCGGGCGGGAATCGTCCCGCAATCACACACAATAATTTACGCGATGACTACCGGTCACGACGAAGTCCCCGAGGAGGGCGAGAATATACGCTAACGCAACTCGATCCGCTCTCGGCCGGCCCACGCAACGTCTTCTCGACGTTACGGTACACGCGGGACTCTACCGTATTTCTCGGTATGCACTTTTACACCAGACACGATTCGTGGACACGAGGGCACCGGCCGCGAGCGGAATCACTGTGTCACTTTGCCTACCGGAGCGGCGATCTCACAAATATCCTGGCTGGATCCGTTGTCGGTGGTCGGGATCGGCGTCTCGTCGCGTGGCTGACACGGTAGTGACGATCCTGCGGCCCGGCGGGATCACCTCGGGCCCCCGCGCTTGCGCACCGTATCCGCTTCCTGTCCCAGCCATCCGCGCCACATCCTGCTGCCGAATTCCTCCTTCCTTGTCCGCTCCATCGGCCCGCGGTATTCGAAACGGGCGTGATAAGGTGAGTACGGCTGGCCGTGCCGATATCTCTGGCCGACGTCCGGCGGGCCCGGCTGGCCAGGCCGTGACCGCGCCGACGGGCATGTTCTCGCGTCCGGTGGAGGCGGCGGGACCGTCCGCCCGCTCCTGGGGGTGGCGGTTCAGCGTCCGGCGCGGACCTCTGCGGGGCGTCCCCCTCGAGCGCCCTTGTGCTCTTTCGGCGGCGGTATGGCTCGGGACGTGGGCGGCGGCGCGGCGGCGGACCCATGGGTGACCCGCCTGTCGGCCTCCCCGTCTCTTTCGCCTCTCCTCGACAGCTCCAATAAGTCCCACGATGCGGCTTTTAAGCCGTTACAACTATATTTGATCCGCTCCGGCTGCAAAACGCTAAATACGGCTATTAATATAATACGCCCCCGCTCGGGTTACCCCGCCCCCGATCTTACCCTCGGCCGAGCTCCGTCCGGGAGGAGGGCGCGACTTTTGTCACGTCACAGTATGTACGAATTCTCCGAAATTTGAAATGTGTGTAACACGAGAACTGATCAATCAAATTTTAAAGAATTATATATGAAATAGAGGTAGAAAAGACTGAAAAATATAATAAAATTAGAAATAGCACGATATCTCAAAATTAATGGAAATTAGAGCAACATTTAAATCTTAACAAATAATATATGAAATAGGGGTAGAAAAAACGTGAAGCTTTTATAATATATGTATATAAATAAGTTCATGATTGCCATTGGCGGACCTTATCATCATTAAAGCTACAACTCATCTATCGTAACGCTTTGATCGTGGTTATAAGCAATGAAGCCGTCGTAAACAGTATATCTATGTATAATATATCTATACTATCTATAAACACATTTTTTTTCACATGTCGAAAAAACTGACAAGTTAAGTTATGTTGTAACGCCAGACAAGCGTCGTAATCGTAAAGAGTTCAAGCTGAATCAACTCATACGATGAGCTTACTATAACAATTACGACAAGCGTTACGATCTTTTACGACAGTGCTCGCAAAAAGATGCACAGTTCGGGCTGTTTCCCGAGGCGACGCCTACTGTCTCCCCACTACCGCTCGACCTTCGACGGCCGAGCCGCCGATCGCGCGCGTGACGTTGTTTGTCAGGAGCGTCGCGTATGTCAGAATTATGTGTTGGGGTCATACCTTCCGTTAAACTTAAAGTTAAATGGTTAAAGTTTAACACTAAATTTTCTCTCTCTCTCTCTCTTATTAAGTCTAGTATTATATATATGTTCCATAATAATATAATTATGAATTAATGTAATTTTATACCTAATAATATAGTTATATGTGTAATAATTTCAACAATAGTTTTCCGCATCACCCATGAGGTACTATTATTGATGCGTTTTTTTTTTATGTGGTTTCCCCAGTAGGCCTATTCCACTAAAAAGAAGAAAATAATAAAATATATGGCTCGGCAGGAAAGATAAAAAACATTTAATTTCTGGGTCGTTTGCACGATTTGACTAAGGATGGTACATCCACAGAAATTTTTGAAGAATTAACGAGCATCGGCGAGGATAATGATGCATCGCTCAAAGAAGAACGTTTATCGTTTTTTATTATTTTTATTTTGGAAAATGAACGTTCGCATAAATATGTGGAGCCAAACATGGAGAAAATTCGAAGACCGAAATTTCTGAGAGATGGATAATGCGATGTATTTAAAATTTTAAAGAAATCGACTCCTTTTTCTGATCGCGTTTTTAGAGAAAGATCACATTGCAAATCGCAAAGTTTTGCCTCAAGATCTAGACTTTGTTCCTCGATTTGCGCAGTGAGAGGATTTTCGAAAAGGATTAAATCTGTCCTAAGGACTATCAAAATCTTTGAAACGCGTATTAAATTGATCTATCAGGGAATATATTAAAAATATATGTTTCTGGAAATTGCAACTTGTGCCGTGTTCTTCGAAGAGAATTTGGCAAGATGGATAAAAATGTAAAATGTTATTTTCTATATGGCTCTTAAATATTACTAATTGTCTTCGAAACGAATCAATATGCGAAACTAATTGCGAAATGGTTTGGTCGGTCTTTTGCAGCTTTAGATTTAAATGATTTAAATGGTTCGTTATATCTGTTAGAAAAGCGAGTTCGCAAAGCGAGTCTAAATCTTGCAAAAAAGATTTAAATTCATCATATTTTGTATCGGATGCATCTTGCAAGAAAAGCAAGATCTCTTTTCTTATGGCAAAGGACTTTTCTAGGCATTTTCCTGCACTGAGCCACCGAACGTCGCAATACAGAGGCACATCTGTATAAACTGCGTTATGCTCTTTGAGAAAGTGTTGAAACTTTCTATGCGAAAGAAATTTGTGGCCGCCTTTAATACCATTAATAATTTTGGTGACGGCTTGCATTGCACTACACAGTTTAACACTTTTCCCACATAACGCTTCTTGATGAATAATGCAATGTATCAGGGGGAATTTTAAATCTCGCTGCTTTATTTGACCGACAAATCCAATTTTCGATCCTGTCATTGCTTTCGCGCCGTCAGTTACAATCGCTGAACATCTTGAAAAATTGGTGCCAAATTCTTCAAGAGTTTGGTTGACAGCATTAAAGATATCGCTACCTGTTGTTGTTTCATGCAATGGAACGAAATCTAAAAGCTCCTCGACATATGAAAAATCGTTTTGCACGATTCGAGCAAAAATACTCAATTGACTCACATGCCGATTATCGGTGCTTTCATCGAGACATAACGAAAAAAATGAACAAGATTCAAATAAAGATTTTAATTTTTCTTGTACAGAAGAAGTAATAGAACTTATTCTAGATTTAACAGTATTAGGACTTAATGGAATGCTAGCAGCTTCTTCAAGAGTCAATGATTCTCCGAATGACTGTACTGCTGCGATAAGGCATTCCTTTACAAATTTACCTTCCGTAAACGATTTACAATGTTTGGCAATAAGATGAGATATGGCATAAGATGCAATAAAAGCTCTTGTTGAAGTTGTAGTATTATCGACATGAGAAATCGAACTGCAACCTTCTTCATAAACCAACTTTAATCCCTCAATTAAATTATGTTTCTCCTGGCCCACATATTTCGAATATTTATTTGAATGTTTAGCATTATAATGCTTACGAAGAACATATTTTGTAATAACAGAGGGTTGAAAATCACACAGAAGACAGGTGGTTTTATTATGAATAGACGCGAAAAAAAATTCTTCCCATACCTTGTTAAAAGATTGCTGGTACTTCTTTTTTTTCCTTTGTTTGTTATCCATCCTTCAAGTAAATCACAATTATAACAAAAAAGTAATGTTTACACTTTACACAAATACACTATAAAATGCAGAATGTGTAAAAAAATATTTACAAACACATTATGCTCTATCAATAAGCACTAATATACTTAACACTATCACAGGTAGCATTAAATCACACGTAACACTATCATTATTGCACAGAAAGCACTTTCTGTCTTTTCAATATAAGTCTCCGAACTCTATAATCTTGACAAGACTCGCGAACGTTTCACTAGTGAAATACCGTTGAGAAACAGCGCAGAGAAGATAAAACAATTGCCTATCAGCGCGCAGTAGGAGGATGCGCATACAATAAACCCGCGAGATTAAAAGATCCATATTACAAAGACAGAAAATGTTGCTTGTGTAATAATGATAGTGTTACATGTGTTAGTGCTAAGTGCACTAATGCTTATTGTAATAAAGCAATGCGCAATAGTAAATATTATTTCTTTGCCGCTATAACGTTATAATACTACAAGTAGATTACCTGAGGAATGGATAACAAGCAAAAATATATGCAATCTTTTTATAAAATATAAGAAATATTTTTTCCGTGTCTATTTCTAATAAAATTACTTCCTCTTTATGCAGTTATTAACCCTTTTTTGTTAAAAAGAATATATTTCAGAAAGATTTTAATAATAAAAATTTAATGAATGTCCGAAATATGTGGACCAGAAAATACATTATTTATATGTTTTAGAAATTTCAGTCTTCGACTATTCTCCATGTTTGGCTCCACATATTTATACAAACGTTCTTTTTTCAAAATAAAAATAAAAAACGATAAACGTTCTTCTTTGAGCGATGCATCATTATTCTCGCTGATGCTCGTTAATTCTTCAAAAATTTCTGTGGATGTACCATCCTTAGTCAAATCGTGCAAACAACCCAGAAATTAAATGTTTTTTATCTTTCCTGCCGAGCCATATATTTTATTATTTTCTTTTTTTCAGTGGAATAGGCCTACTGGGGAAACCACATAAAAAAAAAACGCATCAATAATAGTACCTCATGGGTGATGCGGAAAACTATTGTTGAAATTATTACACATATAACTATATTATTAGGTATAAAATTACATTAATTCATAATTATATTATTATGAAACATATATATAATACTAGACTTAATAAGAGAGAGAGAGAGAGAAAATTTAGTGTTAAACTTTAACCATTTAACTTTAAGTTTAACGGAAGGTATGACCCCAACACATAATTCTGACATACGCGACGCTCCTGACAAACAACGTCACGCGCGCGATCGGCGGCTCGGCCGTCGAAGGTCGAGCGGTAGTGGGGAGACAGTAGGCGTCGCCTCGGGAAACAGCCCGAACTGTGCATCTTTTTGCGAGCACTGTTTTACGATGAACATTACAATAGATGTAGTTGTAGCTTAAGACATAATTGTTACACATTACTTTTCTAGTATAGTGTGTGACGTGGCCCCGTGAGCCCGTCACTGGCGCCCGTGGCGCGTACGCCACCCGCACATTAGACACTCTCGCGCTATGCTCCCGTAGTTTGGATTATAGGAGGAGACGGCCGTACGGCCCAATTGGGCCGGGTGGCGCCATTCGCCGGCGCGGTGGCGCACCCATGTAGGGACTGAAGATCGAGCCGGCGAAGGGATCCGGCACTGTTGGGTCGATTGCGAGCGAGCGAGAACGTGAGGCGAGGAACCCTTGGGCGGATTGCGAGCGAGGGCGGCGGCCCTACGAGTCCCATCTCCGTAGCGAGGAGGAAAGAACGAGGACCATCGACGTGTAACGGCCAGCAATCCTGAGGCTTAGGTAACGAGAAATAGCGGGGCGGAAAGTCGAGTACCGTTTCGCGTTTTTGAGAGATGCACGCAGGACCGCCTCTCGGCCTACGTGTTGAGACCGGCGTTTTCCTTTGACAAGGTTTAGATAAACAATATATTTAATTTCACGAATAACGCCGACACCCGGCGCGGCCTGGGTCAATGGCTGCCAGGGCTCTGAGTGATTGCGACAAATTATTTACTAGTTGGGCGCCAGTTAGTTTTATGAGAACTAACAAACTCCTATTTCATACTTAAGTTTTCGTAGTCGGCTAGCGATTTCAAGCAACCGAATATGAGACAACACAAGGGGAGTTCCGTCGGAAGACCCAAGGAATGTTGCAAATGTCAAGAGAAAGTCAGAGAGATAAGCAAGCGATATATAAGTGTATTGAAAATTGACTTACATTACAGGTTACGTAACTGTTCGCCACAAAACGGGCCACACAACTCGTTCACAATTGTTATTCGCACGCCGCCTACACAATTACGGCGTTGACAAATCTGTATCGACGAAACTACTCGAAAACCGGCAGACAGCTGATCGATTTTGCACCAAAATTTACGCATGGACTGATCACGCCGAAGACCGACGGAAAAGTCCCCGAGATCCCTCGGTCGCCTCGCTATCACGCGCCCACCCCTCCGATCCTACTAATCGTTACGGGTCGATACTTTCCGTCAGATACAGCCACGCTATTGGCTCTCCGTCTCGACGGTTTACAAGGGTCGGCGCCCGTGCAGCGCGGGCAACAGAAAATGTACAATCGGTATCCTATAAAAATTTTGTCGGATCGACCATTACATCGAGTGTCGACGCCGAGGGAACGATTTCAATTTTCCTGTCACAGTGTAATTTACGGAATCCTTCGGGATTGTATCGTTTTGAGTGAATCCTTCGGGATTGTATCGTTCGAGTGAATCCTTCGGGATTGTATTGTTTATACGGGTCAGACGGATTCCGCCCGCTACCTCCTCGTGTAGAAATTAACGTGGGGCCTGTTCTTTCCCCGACTCGACCCTAGAACGTGTCTGCGTGAAATCGGTGTGTCGTCGTACGGTAGAGTGTGTCGCGCCTCACAATCCTTTTGCGTATTTTGGAGAAGTTCGCTAATCGACTCGACAGTCATCCGTCCGTCTAATGTATTGCGTGGGTTTTGAGTGAGCGCGGCGGGGAGTGTGGATACCTTGATTAATAATTATCGCGCCCGGTACTTAGGGGCGTCGGGATCACGCGCTCGGGGTGTGTTACGCTCCCGCGTCACGCGTGTGGTCGTATGCCGTCGTGAAGGTCTCGCGCGTGCCGCGTGTATGGTACGGTCGCGTATGTTATTCATATCATCTTTTGCTTGCGGTACTCCGTTATAATCTTGCATATGCTACGGGACGTATAGACCTTTAGTTTACGCCCAAATTTTTCTTATTTTATGCCCTTTCAAACGATATACTACAATATAGGTTCCACTTAAGAAATTGTTTCCACGTTTTCTCCTCTTTTTACATTCCCTTTTACATTCCGACATTTTCTCTTCTTATATCCCTCCCAGCATCCTCCTCATCCCGTTTCACAGCCAAAATTTCGCTACTTTTTTTATTGACTATCTCCTCAATTTTTGTCAGATACTCCGGAATGCCCTGCTCTTTCAATATCCCATACCACCAATTGTACTTAGAATCTGAAATTTTTCTCTACCTCTTTTCTCTGTTGATGCTTTTTCCTTTTATACAATTCCTCCCCCCTTAACTGTCGTGCTTCCGTTAACCTTTCTATTTCCTGTATTCTTCCTTCTTCTATCTATCTATGACCTACCTTATCCCTCCTTACACTCTTTCCTCCAATCCTTCTCTCTCCTTGCTTTCCTCCTTTCTCCTCCCGCCCTCTACCTCCAACTTTCTCTCTCTGCCCGAACAATTACAACCACTCTCAACGGCTGTCAGTTCGCAACTTTTATTTAATATTAATTATTAATTAATAAATATCAATTAATAGTGTATATGTATTCTATGTCCATAGGACCAAGGTTGGAACTGGGTTCGCTAAATCGAAAACGCCATTAGTTTTATAGATTTATTCATGATATTGAAATATAAATTACTAAATCGGAAATAAACAACAGGTTGGACGCAAGAATCAAAATTTAAAGTTTATTTGGATCACGATAAACAATCTGCTAATATGTATACAGATGCCCCGCAGTGCTTCTTAGGAATTACGGACTTGTTAGCGAATTCGAAAAAGAGAAAAAGAGAAAAAGGAGAGAAAGACCAGTCGACACTTCCATAGCTGAAACCTTATTTGTACATAATCTTTTAACTATCAATATCACGGTAATCTCAAAATTAATGTCCCATTAGGATAATATATACGTAATGGTAAATAAAAAATACAATAGGTTTTTATTTCAAACATTGCTCTCTTCCATACAATAGGACATTCAATCACTGTTAAATCACATGCGATTGACGTGATAAGTGATTTGGTAAATATTCTTTCCTTACACGCTCACTTTTTACAGCTTACACGGTTTGTAACTGATCCTTGTCACTTTCGGAGACGCACACTTCGACAGGTTTATGCAGACTGCCATTTAAAATGGAAGCAAATATCTTTAAAAAACCTCGTTCTAAATCAGAATGATTTGTTAGTATAACATGAATCCCTTGATGCACAACGTCCAATACATCGTGGTGCTTCATTTCTCCTGTGAGATACAAGTCTGCAGATATTCCTTCCATATCCGACACACCCGATCCGGCACATAGTGCAACGGTATTAATGTAACCATCTAAAATATAATAATAATGATGCAAAATAATATGTATATTTATCACTCATCAAGTTTTTTTCAGCATTAAATTATTTTTGTCAAAATCTCACCTGTACCGCGCGCATGTGCCAATCTTACATACTTTAGATTAGTCCATTGCTTTACTAAATTTACCGCTTCGTCAATAGATATTTGGCTCTTCAAGGTACACAATCTTCCAAATTCAATCGGCTTACTACTCTCGAGCTCTTAAAATATAATTTTCATATATGGTAAGTTATAAATGCTTTAACGATTTAGATTGAGATGCTGTAACGGGTCTTCTTACCAAAAGCTTCGGCCAGCCAGTCGTTTACACCGCCTTTCACAGAATAAAAATTAATGTGCGGAGAGATGACAGCGATATTATATTCAAGACACCTCGCTGCTATTCGTTTCTATTGTGTAAAATAAAAAAATTATGTGTAAAGAAAATTATATTGCGATAACATTTTGATAAAGATCTTATTACAGGACATCATGGTACCTTCCAAGATGCAGTTGTGATAGATTTCAACGGAGCAAATATTAGCGGATGATGCGTGATGATCAAATCGGTTTTTAGTCTGATGGCTTCATCCATGACATCTTCGGTTAAATCATTTGTTAATAGAATATGCGACACAATTTTCGGTTCCGTATGTTTAACCAGCAATCGAACGTTATTCCAGGAAGCTGCGATCGATATGGCCGCAAACTTATTTATTGCACTCACAATGTCTTTTAACGGCATGCCTTTATTTTCTGCAGTGTGATTCATCGTGACTTCATTATAAAACCATATATGGACTGAACCATCGTCGCTCGCGGACGCAAGTTGCCCAGGAATAGTGGGATTCCACTGAACACAGCTAAGGTGTTCAGAGTGCGCGTTGTTAATCAAGCAAACTGTCGTGAAATTTGGTTGATGCGGATTGCAGTCGCTGTCCTCCTTAAATATAATAATATCTTTTTTGCACGTAATCACCAGTAAACCCGTGGTCATACACCAGTCCATTTTGCCAAATCTTTTATTATTACAGTATGTCGGATATATCAGCCTTGTAAAGACACACTTCCAAACAGACTCGTTATTCGGCGTAGCGGCGCCCATATCGTTCCCAGGTTTATATTCCCGCCATATCTTTAAAGTTTGATTGCTGCTGAGGGTCGCTATTCGATTGCCGATCTTATCCCACGAGAGGTTCTGTACAGTCGTGGACAGAAAGGTTGTCCGCTTTGGTTAGGACGAGTTTAGGAACGCACCCAATTTAGAAGTGGATGAGCACCAACGCACGCGGCGTGCGCAGTGACTCACTACAAGAGCAGACCAAAGAGGATTAGATAGAGTGGAAGCGGCATAGGAGACTTCAATACAATTTTTCGTATACAAGTTTCAGCGCACCTTTGAGGACTGGAACCCTATTAAATCCCCCCACCACGAATCACGCGGCATAATTTAAGCGTATTATAAGATTTTTTTTTTTTTTTTCAGGTGTATTATAACATAATTTTTATGATTTTTTCAATTATTTTTAAATCTTTGAAAGAAAACACTGGAGAATTGTACTGGAATAAAAATAAGTATATTGCACATTTATGTATACAATATATATTTTTACATTATAAAATGAGTAAATTATATTAGGTACTTAAAATTACTAACTCGTACTATTTACTTGAGGAGTGATATATTTAACTGGATTCCTGTTTTTTTTTTTGGAGCAACGGATTTTGTGAATTGGTGTTCTTTATAATTACGCCGCAAAAATCGCGCTTCCCAATGACATCGGCTTTTAATAAAGATATCCATAAAAGCTATAGATTTGTCAGAACTGCACAAATTTAGGACAGGGCACGCATTATGTAAAAGATTTGCAATAACTTTCGATATTTTCTTCTCATGAAAAATATTTTTGAAATTTTTTTGAAACATATGTTCCCATGCCAATACTGTTTGAAAAGTTGTCTCAGATACAAAATTGAATTTGTTTGAATCGCTATTTTTAAAAGAAGTAAATAATTTTTCATCAGAGTATGTAACGTTATCAGAGTTGAGTAATATAATTTGTTCGCATGCATTACATTTATGGAATTTAAAGAATTTCTTCGATAAATATCCACTCACATAATATATCGCATTTGATTCCGTGAATGACCTAGAATCAGAAAAATTTGAAATAAAATTTTCGTCATTGTCCAAAAGTGTAATTGATGTTTCAGACGGTGCTGATGACGTTTTTTTAAGTTTTTCTGACAATAGCATATTACTCAATTTAGCAAAGAGGTTGTTATCATCTATTTCGCAATTTGAGGCTTTTGTAACTCTTGTCATTTGTGATATCATTAAATGACGCAAGCCAAATTCAAATTGTTTAGGAGATGGATTGATACAGCAACCATTTTGTTCCCTGATTTTTGCAAAGAAATTTTCTAACGGATCCTGATTAAGGCGCCGAGTTCGCAATACTCCGACTCCATAATTTTCACGAAGGTCTTCAGCTAATTTCAAAACACCATTTATTGTTAGCATTAATCCTCGTATACACGGTGGTCGAGAAGTATTCAAAAATTTGCAATTCGCAAGCACATCATACATTTCGCTCAGAAAATTTGCATGTTCAGAGCCCAATGAAATTGCATAATTCAATTTATGAGGAAGGCTTTTTTTGGCCAAAGTGGAATTTAATGAGTCGAAAAGTTTGTCCATGTCAGTTAAAAATGTTGCTGTCATGTCACTGTCTTTTTGAAATTTTTCGGAAAACATGGTTTTGTAAACAAGAAGGGCTGTATACATGGAATTGAAAAATACCTGTGTTGCGTACGATACTTTCATTTTTGAAAAATGAGTTAGCTTAAAATGCTGATTTGTTATTTTAGGTAAAAGATTCAAAGGACATTCGTTGGTTAAATTATAAGCCGTCTTAATGTCGTACCAGCTCACTAATCCATTGCGATATTTCATGTACTTATGTTTGTGCAAATTATTTCGAATTGATTTAATCAAATAAGGTGTGTCAAACAAAAAGAAAATTTTGTGAGAATTATCGGGCATATAAAAGAAAGGTTTTTCAGGGGTAACGTCAGTAGGTAGACTATGAGAGTTCTAAATTTTCTGTAGGCGAGGGGTAAGCGGGGCAGGGGGGTTCCACGTAGTACCTAGAGGGACTCATAGATGGCGTTCGCGACCAAGATCACGGTCGATAATATCGATCGAGGTCACGCGATCTCTTTTACCATCTAAACTAGTCACGTAGTCTTTTTTTACCATCCGAATTAGTTCGATGGTACATACGATTGCTAACTGTACGTAGATAACATACCGAACAAGATTTAATAAGTTGTTTATCGATTATACATATCGACCGCGATGTTAGTCGCAAGCGTGCCCTATGAGGTGTTCTCTATACCCGGTGGTGGGGGGTGTGGGGGCCCGTGGGGCAAGATCCCGGAGGGGGATCGTGCAATTGCGTTGATAGGTCCGCGTTGGAGAGGGAGGGGGAGAGGGAATTTAGGCGCGCTTGTCGGGACATAGTGTGATATTTAAAATAACCTAAAGGTGTTCAGCTATAATTTATAACATCGACGATCGTGACATCGATTTGTCTTTTTTTCTTGTCTTTTTTCTGTGGAGATCCCTTTGTCGAGGGCTTCGTGTTCGAACATGTTTCACGACGCCACTTTGGAGTTGTAACGTCACGTACTACGTTTTTTTTTCTTGCTCGACTCATTTCCCTTCGCGTTCTCGAACTTTCCTCCTCCTTTTCGGTATTTTAATACTTTAAATAATTAAATCATTTTATTAGTTCCATAAATTTATAGTTTAAGAAAGAGACATTATCGCAACGCATAATTTAAACAAGGAATAGAGGAGAAGAAGGTGGAAGGAGAAAATAATTTAAAATTGTTTACCGTGTTATTGTACATTTATTTATTCATTATATCCCCATTTAAACAAGGGATTATATCACTCACATACATCAATAGGTCTCTCCTTCAAGGAATCGTACAAAATTTGATCTATAGCATACACTATTAATTCACATTCTAAAATTGAATATTTATTACAAACGCCGCGCAAGATTTTAGCGGCGTCATTTTTTTCGGTAATACGATCTCTTAGTAAGATACTTGCACATTCTCTACATTTCGCATTCACCTCTTTTGTTTGCGGTGCTAGCTCGACGTATACATTATCGATACACTGTTCGAGCTCAAATAGAAACAGTACGGTTGACGGCTTCATGTACAAGCACGTGTCGCGTAACGTAAGTTTCACATTATTTTCACCGCGCATTTTAACGAGTTCTATTTGTAGTTCTCGTATAGACAGCGATGAAAATGTGGTTGACTCTATAAGTTTTTCGATGTCCGTGCGTTTTTCCATGATCATTGACCATGTTCCATAGGGCATCGCGATTCGGTTTCCTCGGTTGTCGCCAAGGATCAATTCCACAAAAGAACTGTGTGGAGGTCTCACGCTGATCCCAATTTCCAAATGCTTATAAGCAGTTGGTGTTAATGCGAATCGTCTGCTCAAGATACGAGGCGTATAACGAGGTTTATATTTATCGAGAAAACTGTAGAAAAAGAACAAAATAGATAAATGATTTATGGAAAAAATAGGTTTTGGAAAAATATATGCAAAGTAATACTTACGTATCACGCTGGTTCGATGGAGTTTCACAAGGAATCGGCACGTAATAATTCATACTTGTGCTGCTTCCCACAGAGGAGTACATCGCTGTTGCTTACAAGATTCGAACTGCTTCCACACGGGTGACTGATGCAAGACTGAACATGTAAGGATCGCGTATGACTCATTATAAAGGAAGGGAAGGGAAGGGATTATTCCCCTTCCTTCAGCATTTCAAGCACCAATGTCAGCGCTGCTTACGTAGAAGTTATTAATAAAAATTCTAAAAAATGAAAAAAAGTTAACGTTAAAAGAAACGCAAAGAAAGCCAACGCATCTTTCAAACATTTGCTAACCACTAACAACTAATGGGGAAAGGGAAAAGGAAATAAAACATTGTAAAATTTATATAATTTATTTATTTTTTAAAAAATTTCAACTCTTTCTGGCGTGACCACCAGTTAAATAATTTTAATACATTTTGTAATGCGCAATTCTTAACATGGTTTCCACATCGCATAGTATTAGTATCATCTAGATTATTTAAAGATTCGATATCTTCATAATCCGCATCCAGAGTCTCGACGATTAGGTTTTTGCTCGCATAATTTTCAAGCAGATCCACCAGCCATTCTAGTTTCTGACATCCCTTGACGTACACCAGAGTTGATGGCGTCTCGTCGTCGTCGTCATCGTCATCCTCTTCTGTACCAAGCACGGCCCATGTAATTATGCGTTCAGCCATGCTGTACGGTACGTTTCCGTCTTCCCATTGTAATCCATGGTGATTTCTAATCAACCAGGAAGCACACGACATGTCGGATTTTGTGAGGAGACTCCACGGCATGGGGTGTGTAAAAATGTAATGCGCCAGAACGACCCCCTTTCGCAACACCGCCACCTCCTTCACGACAAATTTCATCCCGACGGTGAATCCTTGCAGATCGACAAACGTTGGCACGATCATGATGCAACAAAGGAGCGATCTATACTGTACCTAATCGCGATGCATCTTCCTCTCTTATATTGGAATATTTGCAGATAATGCAATTTACGTGATCTTGCGCACTACGTTCGACAACGGACTGTATTCGATTATGCGATCATGCAAAATGAGACAATAGGCGGTAGTATTCGCGGGTACATTCTCTTTGCAGTCAAATTCTATTCGCACATCCACGGTGGCGCTCTTGACGGACTCGTTCTGTCGCGAGCAATCAATGACCACAAAAGGTCCATGCATCAGGAATGTGACCACGGTGCACAACGTTTCGTAACAATCGATTCCGTAATAAGCTTTACGGAAACGTGCATACATATCAAAAAGGATGGCGTATCGTTTTTTGTCAATGTCTAGATTCATATCGTCGTATGGATAAAATTCAGAGTTTAGATAAAGTTTCACGTTGGTCAAGTTACAGTGGTCGAATCGACTAGCATCTCGAGACATAACATTCTTTCGGCCAGTTTGGAGAGCAAAGATGACATATCGCGGTTTTTCTAGCTGAGTCGCAGTTTTGACGGCCCATGAATGCTTCGTTGTGCTCTGCAGCAGGGGATACTCGTACAGATCCCAAGAACGGAAACTTATACTCAGGTAACGCCCGTTTTCCAAGGCGCGCAGCATCGATAGCTTGTTGACCTCGTTTAACGTAACATGAGGCATTCGCCACTGTACTTTAAACAATTCGACTTCCGGCTCCGTCGTCGGATTTCCCACAATGGTATTATTGTCGCTACGCGCTCGTATCAAAATTAATTCGTGACGAGCGTTAACAACCACGCGTTTGTAATCTTCGCAAAAGCCCAGCAACATCTTGAGCGGTACGCAAAAGTTGAAATATCCTTCCGGTATGTTTGATGCAATGTCCCATCCAGCGTTCCGCATGATCGAAGCATTGTCGTACGTTAGCGATACATAGTTCTTGATAGTACTGGTTATTCCAACGTTTCTGCTGCGATCAATCTCCACGCCGTTGAGTTCATATCGAATTTCATCAAACATGAACGCCACACAATTATTTACAAACGTTGCCTGCGACTCGTCGTTCCTTTTCTTTATCCTCAATATTCCTTCAACGTAGAGAAAACTTTCACACGGCAACGTATACAGATCCTGCTGTTGTATGGGTATTCGTATCTCGTCGCTATGCTCAAACGTTGTGTTGGCGTACGGGTTGTACGTGTGAGTCTCGATCTTGACGATGCGATCGTCAAAGACCGGCTCGCCTCCGACCTTAAGGATATCGATCATGTTTTCTCAGATATTTCGCACCGCGAATCCCAAAGATTGCAAAAATTCAACGTTCGATGCTCTTAACTTCTTCTTCGTGTTTTTAGCGCAGCCTGACAACGATAATGATGGTGATGGTGATGGTGATGATTGAATGATATCGTTGGTCACTACCGTAGTGTAGATAGTCTTATCTCTTGCGTGCTCTGAGTCGTTCAATACGAGCATCTCATATGTCGCGCACACTCACACGCGCGTTATCGCTGCTGCCGTCGTACGTGTAATCTCACGGTGATCTCCTCTCCTCGAAAATCAAGCAATTGTCCGTCTTGATCCACGACGCGTATCGTTAGCTCCGTAATGCTCCGCGCGATGATCGGTAGATAAATGATCTGCGCCGGCGTTTCCGATATCTTATATCCTGGTGGCACGTTCGGAGAAAATTCATGTATCGTATGAACACGTTTACCGTTGCTGTACGCACCCGCGGTCACGTTACACTCTATGCGGATTATGTTTATGTTAATGATATTAATCGGTTGATCGGATTGATGCCATTTTCCCGGTGGCAATATACGCTCCGGCGAGAATCCCAGCAACGATCCAATGTTGTTGGGCTTGCTAAAGTTTACTCTGAAAGCGCAATTGATCTCGCTCTTCATCGTGTTGTAATTAGCACGGAGCACCATCGGGTATTTTACAGTCTCGTCTTCGTCCTCGTAATCGTCCTCGTCCTCGTTGCCGTTTGCGCGAATTTCACTTCTGACGGTCCCCTCTCGCGCGATATCCGCGACCGATGTATGATTATCGCGATTGTTGAAACGACCTACGCGTCGGCCGCGTTGCGGGCGTTTCCGTAAAATTGCGCGTTTCAAAAACTGGTGTATGGCTCGTATCTCGTACGATCCCTCGGGAATCGTAATTTCCGTGTCATCCTCGTCAAAATAGAATTTATTATTCGAGGAATTTACGTTCGGTATCGTGTGATAAGTTTCAAAAACTGTTAGACCGAGCTCGTAGTCGCCGTCGCTCAAATCTACGGCGGGAAAGTAGTGCACCGCGAGGATGCTGCTCTTCCCGGTCAGCGTGAATGTCATAGACATGTCGGGAAAACCGTTCGACTAACACTGAGTCTCCGCGGGCACCGTCAGCTTTTAAATTCGCGCTGATTCATCGATCGTCTGGAGAAATCGTAGACACAATTGTCCGCAGATGTTCTGATCATAAGTTTGAAAGGGTGTGCGATTGTACTCTAATCTTTGTCACGCTCGTGTCCGAAATATCGCACCAACTTCCTTCGACGGTCGAAGATTACCGAAACTGTCGAAATACATCACGCGGTTTCCCTCTCTTTGCATACGCCACCCAATGAGTACCAGGGCCCAGCTGCATTCGTCCAAATTTACAATACCGCTCTCGTTTCGTCGTATGCCGTCGATCGGTAACGAGTCACGCATGAAGACACCTCTAAAATACGGAATGTGCATACGCTTTGCCAGTTGTTGCAGTTGTACGTTGGTAGTTGCACCCGTGGGCATATTTAACGTCTCTTTGACGTTTTTTTTTTCCTCTCTTCTTCTTCGATGTTACTCCCCGCCCGCGTTTGTACGGAGCGAGATGAAGTCCACGACCTTCCATGGCGCGATTGTGACGTTGCATCTCTTCTAGCTGACGCCACGCAGCTTTGTTATCGTTCACGACTTTTGCGACTCCCGCCGCCCCGCCTGCCAGAGAACCGAGAACTCCCAACAACGGTAGAATCGGTAATAGCACCATCCTCGTTTCGATGCTGGAAGTATCCGTTTTTTCAGATGTTCTCTTCTTCTTCTTCTTCACGTTTTCAAACCCATTCCTAACTTCGCTTGACATTCATGGTCGCCCAGACGGCTGTAGCGGACAGCTCTCTCTCCGAGAGTCGAATCTTTCGCGATGACACGTTCTAGCGCTCTCTTGGCGAGTATCTTGTCCGCCGCGTGTCTGTCGATGAGATCGTTGCTACGCGAATACGCTATATCGTGTTCAGCGACACGCCGCGTCTAATGGATTAATACCTTGATCACCTCTGGCTAATCGTTCTTCCAGCCGAGTGCCCGGACCGCAAAACTGATAGCCTGGAATATGCAATTCGATTGGAAGTGCGTTTATCGCGCGGTTTAACAGGCCTCCGCCTATTTTCGTTGGCATTCGTAGCAATTCTTTTATCAATGGTGCGGGACCGTCGATGTGCGTTCGCTGCCAACGGTTGATTGTAATGTTCGTACAGCGACGATAGGTCTGAACCTCCAAATCCGCCTTTAATATGTTCCGGAAGCTTGTCCCAGACGTAATGAATGGTGATCACCGCAAATTTGCAACAGAACAGCTTTGGGCACAAATTGCAACTGTTCGGCGCTCAAATCGCAAATATCGGATGGTCTTGATAACAGGACGAACATCTTTGCTACTGAGCGACTCGCGGTTCCGCGCACCTATAAATAGGCGCTTGATTCAGCCCTCCAGTTCGGCAGTGTGAAAAATGAAGTTCGTGCACAGCCGTTGGCCATAACGCGTGACGAATTACGACGACAGATCACGGTCGATGGGGGGCACTGCGGAGAAGCGTAGGCACGGTACGGTGCTACCGACTACTATAACGCGCGATCATTTGCGGTCCCTCGAATTGCGGTAAAACCAACGTTCTGATAAGCTTGTTGGAAAGTCCGCACGGTGTACGTTCGAAAACGTGTACGTGTCTCAAAGTCGCTACAGCAGCCGAAATATCGATATCTAGAAAATTTATTAACATCGATCGATGGAATCGGCTACTTCACGTTCTCCAACACAGTGACGTCATTCCGCCGAGCGATGCGTGTCCAAACTCGATCTTCGTCTTCGATGACGTAGCATGCGACAAGCAAAACGCGGTGAGAGAGTACTTTTCAATGGGCAGGCATTCGAGCGTTGACTGCTTTTATCTCTGTCAGACCTACCGAGAATACCCAA
>JASTWR010002114.1:0-26250 GCA_030770355.1 Harpagoxenus sublaevis
GTTTTCGTGTCGCGCGCCAGGATTTAACGTTAAATGTCCCCGGGCGTGAAAGCGCTCGCTTTTTAACGCGTCGAGAATAGCCCGCGACTCGTAAATCCGGCCGCGTCGATTTGAATCGCCCGGTAGCGCGATGGAGGACGCCGATAGAGCCTCCGATAGAAGGCGAGGGGTCAATAACCCGGTGTACCCACAGCTTTTTCCATAGCCGCGAAATGGATGTGGAGGCTCGTTGCGGGCGGCAGCCGAAATGCGCAAGTATTCCTTCAGCGGAGATGATCGAGTTTCGCCGCAATTGAAATTGATATTGATATTTTTTTTTGCGCGCCGCTGTCGCCGCTTCGGCGCGGCGCGGCGCGACGCGTGCGAATAACGCTCGTGAGAAAAGTCGAAATATTTTCGTTGGAAACGCGTCGTTAAACGTCCGGAAGTTAAAAATATTCAATATTTCTATACGATCCCACGGCTGATGAATCACTTTACCGCTCGTGACCATGTGTCATTCCGAAGTTTTAAAATTATAAATTATAACTTTTTAACTTTTGCAAATATAGCATTGATATCACAATTATCAACTGAATTAATTTCTTTACTTTAACAATCTGATATTTTTACATAAATCTATTTGTAATTAATGGTTTTATAGACATTGCAATATTTCTAATAACTGTATTTTTAATTAACAGTATCTCATCATTGGAGAACGTAACACGTTTCTGTAGTAATTGCTTTAATTAATAGCATTTTTATGAAATACAGATTTATTATGAAATACAGATACACGGTTGTGAGGTAAAATACGTGCGCATGGTTGCACCCGGCCATCTGACGCTCGATTTCGAAATATTAGAAAGTCTTATCGATTCGTTTTGGCCGGCAACGAGCAGATTTAATAATACAGCTGAAATCGGGAGAAAAGGACTATTTCCAATAGTGAATCTTGTTAGAGGTATTATTAGAACTGGCGGGATTTAGTAAAGCGGCATCGGTTCGGAGCAGTTTCATATTTAGTGATCGACTTCTTCGACAGTAGTGTGTAAACGGCACGTGTTACATAATATGAAGTCGACTAATACACATACATCATCAGAAACTTCTCTAAGAGAAAAACTCTCAAATGGAACGCACGTTCAAATTGCATAAGATAGCACACGAGGTTTTCTTATTATTTTCTTATTAAATTATCATGATTAAGTCATTTCTAGATTCTCATGTCGCGTATGCGTTGATGAAATTGTAAAACGGCGGAAGCGAAAACAACGGAAACGAAAATGGCGTTACATCCTTTTGTAACAAAGGGAATGGGATTACGTTTCTGTTCTGATTGTGAGTGGGACAACGTAAAAGACGTGTCCCACGACTCCGTCATTCGGTTGTTCGCCAATCGCTGAAGCGGAACGGGAAAATTTACCTTTATGGTGTAGACAGTGCAGACGGAAATCTCTCTTTCTCTTTCTCTTTCTCTTTCTCTTTCTCTTTCTCTTTCTCTTTCTCTCTCGTAAACTCACGAAAGTCCGATCAGTCCGATACCGTGCGATAGTCCGGAACTCGTAGAAACGAATGCGGAAACGGGACGCGGAAGAAGAAAAGGGAACACTCGCTCTCCTAGGGATCGAGTGAGAGACGACGGGAGAAGAAAAGGGGGAGGGGGCGGAAGGATTGGGAATGCCGCGAGGGTAGCATGGGTGGATATGGCGCTTTGAAACTTTTCCACTTTAACAATTATGAGCCGGAATTGAATACAGCTTGGTCCGATTGTGAGTTCGCTCGATTTGCTGTCCTTATCGCTATCGGCCGCCTCCATAAATAACGCACGCGATCTCACGGAGTTTGGAACGATAGTGCTCTCTCGATCGAGACTCGATCAGAGGTCGCGGTTCCTCTTTCTTACCCGGCGTCTCACCCCTCAGCGCGCTATACGTCCCGTTGCATTTATGAAATTTAATACGGACGGGCGGCATTGAAATTGAAAAGATTGTTGAAGTAGATTGTCGGTAGATTGAAAAGATGGTCGAAGCACTGACCGTAGTGCGCCGATAATGTGGAATACGCGGGCTTCGGAAATAAGAATGGCAAATGTATAACGAATAAAATTGATATTGAACGGCTGATAATAGATCATGAAGTAGATCCAATGACTTACAGATGTAAGATAAGGGTAGTATCAGAATAGGATGTAAGAACGAAATTGGCATTGAAAGGATAATTGAAATACGTAGAGCATGAATGTATAGATTGTAAAAGCAGATCAATAATATAGAATGAGAACAAAATTGTGAGTATAAAAAGCTGTTAAAAAATGTTCTTTAACATTATAGACATTGCCGTTAGAAGTATAAGAAATTCATTAAATCTATAAATAATCGTTTGATAAATTAATTAAAATTTGCTAACTATCGCAGTGATTCGCACGTCAAAAGTATATGAAAAGGGTCAATCGCTCATGGTGCGATTTTGTATTTAGTGGATATTTTATGTCCGCGGGGGTGAAGTTACGCGCCGGTCAGTCCTAAAATTCGCGGACCCCGAAAACTGCGGTGAAACGAATTCGAAAATTGCATTTGAAAGTTACCGAAGGTTCCGCCAAGTCTCGCCAAGCGAGTTCGAGACTGAAGTTTGAGCCTGCAGCTTGTTTGTTTGCGACAGTAGGGAAAAGATCGAAGTTAGAAAGAGGAACAGCAAGGAATCGCTGCGAAGTCGCGAAGGGTGGATGAAAGGAGACAAGAGTGGGGCGCGAGTGGGAAGAGTGAAAGAAGGGTGCCCTTCTAACTGATGCAAAAACGTCGGGAATTGTCGCAAAAGTTAAACAAACGACAGTGGCAGTCGTCCGTTTCCGCTCCACGCTCGCCACAAGGAAAGTTTCTTTCGAACCGCCTTTTTGCCATTCACATTGCGGCATAATCGCTCCAATTCGACATTATCGCCGAGTAGAGAGAGTTAAACAAAAGTGCTTCGCCGCGCTCGATCCTTTCAAGTTTCAACGCTTCCAAAAGTGAATTAATCCTGAAAATTAGACGTAAAACGAAAGTCAAACGCTATTATCTGACGATTAAAACAAATTCAATTGGGAAATTCAATTCTCGCGGCAAATTTACCTCGCTCGGCTTCAAATCTGTCCAAAAAAAAAAAATGGGGAAAAAATCTGTTGTCGAGAATTAGCGGCCGTAATTTTCACGTAAAATGGGATCAAGCGATATTATATATGTAAGCAAAATTATGCGTCGTCGCACGCGTTGCATTTTCCCCGAGTCTTTGATCCGACGTTCCGAAGCAAATCCGCGATACCTAATAAAGCCGCATTTTTGGCGAGCGCACATCGTCGCGTCCCGTCCCGTCCCGTCCCGTCCCGTTCTGGCGTCCAAGCCCGAAAGCTCCTGATAGTGGCTTAGCCAGGATCCGCCAGTCAGTCGACGGATTAAGGTATCTCTCGGCGGCCGCGCGTAATCTCTCCCCGCCACCGGACATTTTCGCCACCCAAAATCGTTTATCGTCTCCACGCTCCCGTTACGTTAACCGTTTGAACGCACTATCACATAACGGCGCACGCTTCCGCGTCGTCATATTTCTCCGTTATCCCGTCTATCCTCGCAAAACAGGCTCTTTCGTGCACGAAATTACTCATACGCCGAAATGCACCGATTTTCGTTTTTTCTTGTTTTCCTTTTATTATCCCTATCGAAAGATTTATCCTATCCGCGTTGATTGCTTCCACCATTAAAAACATATGTATGCAAGTATATCTATACATGTATCCTTATTGATTTACGGGTTTGTAACATATTGAGAGAGTTCAAAAGGTATAATATTATAACCGAGATTATAACTAAAACTGTGCTTGAGGAAAAGACACATATAAAAAAAATTTATGATTTTATTTCATTTCATATAATATTTGAAGTTAATATTGTTCGTGATTAACGAAACTTTAATTAGATTTTATGAAAGAGGATAAAAGCTTCATGCTTCATACACACGCGTCAGTTTCAGAACAGCGTTTTAACATTCATATATATAATATTTTTATTCGCCGCTTCAATTTTACCGATCTTGGTTTTTCAGATTATAAAATATATATATTTAATGATCTTATATAAAAATACATTACTTAATAAAGTTTTGAAAGAGTTGAAACATAACGTGAAATAATGTGAATATACATTCGATTACTTTTATCCTTATCTAAAGATCCGTATCGAGAGATATAAATTAAAAAATTTGTTTAGATTGAATAAATAAACGAATTTCGAACGTAAAGATTATTCGGTATTTCCGTTTATGCTTGGGATATGGAGCCGTATATCGCGATATTCTTCGGTACTTTCTACTTGGCATGTGAAAGCAGCGGTTTGACATTAACGCGGTAGGACCTTTACTTAAAGGGACCTTCGGAATATCGCGTTGCCGCGACATTTCCGGCATGAGAATGCAACTTTTCCCGACGGCGCGATTATATGTATCGACGATACCCGACGACGCCCGGCGTCGCGGTTGTTTTATATGTCGCGTCGCGCGTTCTCGGCTTACCCCCACGAAGACGTTCCTCTTCTTCGTCCACGTCGGCAAGACTAAAGGATGGAGAGGATACGCATGCGGGGAGGGATGTATCGGGTGGGAGAGATGTCGCGGGGGGATGAGTCCGGCTGTTTCTTGCCGAGTTGACGATAAACTTTCGTACAAGTTAAATACGAGCGGGATGAAGATGCATTACCCGAGCGCGTCCCTCGCGCCGGCGCGGGCGGTGGACGCCACTAAATTGAAGGAAGATTCGGTCCCGGAAAACTGAAAGGAAGCGAACGGACGAAACGAGTTTCGCGATTTCTTTGTGCGGCAACGATTCAAAGGGATTTCCTCTCGCCTCGTTCGAGAGGTTCGGGAGAGCCACAAATATTTTCTCTCGAATCTCAGCGACTGATCATGACGCTTTCATCTTTATTCTATTTTTATGGTTGAATCATCAATCCTCTTCACCGTATATCTCTCATATGTAACAATGTGACTGTAAAAGACACAAAATCTTTTATTCGCTCAGAAGCGGAGAAGTTTGAAGATGTTTTTGCAAACAAATAAATAAATTTCTCTTTGGTGGTTACGATTGAAATAGAAATAGTTGATAAAGGCATGTTTTCTTTATAGGTATAAAAATTAAGTTATGATGTTAACTTAATTTTTTCTATAATCTGATATAAGTGCACATATTACTGTTTTTCTAGTTAAAGTTACAATACTTGTCGATATTAGAAGAATTAGAAGTAAATAACATAAATAAATTTTATGAAATTTATTTTTAATTCTTGAGTGTCATAGAAACGAGATAAATTATTTCGCGCTTTTCAAGCTCAATTCAAACGAGAACGTTTAAACTACGAATGTAGCTTTTATCTCTATTAGGTATAAATGCAAATTTATTATTTAAATATACGTAGGGGAGTGAGGTAATCTTTTAACCCTTGATTTAATCTTAAAATAGAACAATAGCTTTTAACGAGTTAAACAAAAAGCCGTATTCCATTTTCGGATGTAATGCACGAAAACGTTGACGTAACTTACACAAGAATTATAACAAGGTCGGGCAACGAGATTGCCTTTGTTTCCGGAAAAGGATAACCGTCACGTTCTATTATTCCTATCCTCATAATTAGTTGAATGGATATTTTACCGGGATTTAGTATATGTATCTTTATCCGATTTGTTTTATTTATTTTGTAATAGCGCATATTTGTATATCATTAAAACATATTTACAACTATTCAATTATTGTAATTATATGATCGTTTTTTATGCAGATCAGGCCTTATTTTTTTACAGAAATATTTTTATCAACAAGTTAGGTATATCGCGCGTTTGGTTTTATCCGATTTCTCTCTTTCGTCCTTATGTCTGAATATCCATGGGCAAGTAGGTATATAGATTAACAAGTCAATCAGTCGACTGTTAACGAGCTTTTCAACAGAACTTAAACCGCATCTCTTACGCCAGTCGATCCGCGAGTTCACGTAGAGCAGGAGCGTGAGCTCGCCGCGGTTCGGCGAGCAAATTAAAAATCAGGATACATCGGCGGACGTGACGATGGGGTCTCTCTCGAGGCCTTCGATTCCCCCTGTGGCCGCGTCCTACGTGGTGGTTGTTCACGGTGGTGGTGGTTGCGACGCGGCATGTATTAGCCGGCGCGCGAGATGCAGGTCTGGAAGGCCTGAAGGACCTGAGTTGGCAATAGTGAAGTGCACCCACTCGTTGCGACACTCGTGAGCGGCCTCATTGTCTCTCGAGAGAGTCTCCTCCAGCCTCATCCTTTCCTCCCACGCCCCGCAACGTTCTCCTTCTAGTTCCTTCTCATCCTCGCGGCTTGTTCTGCCTGCGCCTTCACACAACTCGCCTTCCCTCTTACACACCCTCGCTGTCCCCTTTTCTTTGACATCGTCCGTCCGATCCGACGAGCAACCCTCTCGGGGCACGACGTCGGTACGGTAGGTCCCGTTTTTGCGCTACGCGAGTCTGAGGGTCGAGGGGAGGCCGGGACGACACGAAGATGCAGTCTTGTCTCCTGTCTTAGCTTGTCTCGCCTTGTCTTGTCTTAACAAGCTTATGCAGCACTCTCCAACTGCATCGGTCGCCACCTCTAGTCGATATCCTCGTCTCTGCAGAAAGATGCTGCGGAATAGCGAAATATCTACCCCATCTAGTCTAAGCTTATCTATCGAATATAGATTTTCATATAAAGATGATATACGCGGCTTACTATTATCTTCAATAAAAGGATATCGTGCTCCAATTCAATTAAGTTTTCGTTGCAGTAGTTAATTGATGAGTTTGTTACTTGTTGATTGATCAATCGATGCAATAATCATAAACCGATCAATTAATTTGCGAGAGATGCAGGGAAATAAGAAATCACAAGTTATGACAAGAGATTGTTCGTGTTAAATGATATTTAAAATCATCATGTATTAGTTTAGGAGGACACATTACATGGAAATTTCTCATGTCTGTGAAGTTGGCACCCCTTTTTCAAAATTTGAAAAAAATCATTAGAGTTCTGGATGCCCCAGCAAGAGTTCTGGAGTTCTCTATTGATTTTAGAAAGAGTTCCGCCATTTAAAGTGACGAAAACACCATTTTAAAAATGGGGGTGCTAACTTCACGGCGCACCTCATTTTTGAATAAATCAATTTTTTATGGTGGATTCGGAAGTATTTCGAAGAGTTCTAGAGTTCCCTATAGGTTTTAAAAAGAGTTCCGTTAAATTAACCCCAAAAATAAAAAATAAAAAAAATGATATTTTTAAAAAAATTATTTTTATGGTGGATTCTAAAGTATTTCGAAGAGTTCTAGAGTTCCCTATAGGTTTTAGTAAGAGTTCCGTTCAAATAACCCCAAATATCAATGATAAAATCCCGAGGGGTAGGAATTTTTTTTGAATTCGGCAGTTCTGATCGGAGTTCTGGGAGGACCCCCAAGAGTTCTATCGATGTCTATAAGGAGCCGAAACGCTACGACCAATATTTAAAAAGATACGGCCATCCAAAGGGGGGTGCTCGAAAAATTTCTAAGTCCCGAGGGGTAGGAATTTTTTTTGAATTCGACAGTTCTGATCGGAGTTCTGGGAGAACCCCCAAGAGTTCTATCGATGTCTATAAGGAGCCGAAGCGCTACGACCAATATTTAAAAAGATACGGCCATCCAAAGGGGGGTGCTCGAAAAATTTCTAAGTCCCGAGGGGTAGGAATTTTTTTTTAGTTCGGCAGTTCTGATCGGAGTTCTGGGAGGACCCCCAAGAGCTCTATCGATGTCTATAAGGAGCCGAAGCGCCACGACCAATATTTAACGAGATACGGCCATCCAAATGGCGCTGCTCGAAAAATTTCTAAGTCCCGAAAGGTAGAAATTTTTTCACGAAGTCGGCAGTTCTGATCGGAGTTCTGGGAGGACCCCCAAGAGTTCTATCGATGTCTATAAGGAGCCGAAGCGCCACGACCAATATTTAACGAGATACGGCCATCCAAATGGCGCTGCTCGAAAAATTTTTAAGTCCCGAAAGGTAGAAATTTTTTCACGAAGTCGGCAGTTCTGATCGGAGTTCTGGGAGGACCCCCAAGAGTTCTATCGATGTCTATAAGGAGCCGAAGCGCCACGACCAATATTTAACGAGATACGGCCAACCAAATGGCGCTGCTCGAAAAATTTCTAAGTCCCGAGGGGTAGAAATTTTTTTTGAATTCGGCAGTTCTGATCGGAGTTCTGGGAGGACCCCCAAGAGTTCTATCGATGTCTATAAGGAGCCGAATCGCTACGACCAATATTTAAAAAGATACGGCCATCCAAAGGGGGGTGCTCGAAAAATTTCTAAGTCCCGAGGGGTAGGAATTTTTTTTTAATTCGGCAGTTCTGATCGGAGTTCTGAGAGGACCCCCAAGAGTTCTATCGATGTCTATAAGGAGCCGAAGCGCTACGACCAATATTTAAAAAGATACGGCCATCCAAAGGGGGGTGCTCGAAAAATTTCTAAGTCCCGAGGGGTAGGAATTTTTTTTTAGTTCGGCAGTTCTGATCGGAGTTCTGGGAGGACCCCCAAGAGTTCTATCGATGTCTATAAGGAGCCGAAGCGCTACGACCAATATTTAAAAAGATACGGCCATCCAAAGGGGGGTGCTCGAAAAATTTCTAAGTCCCGAGGGGTTGGAATTTTTTTTGAATTTGACAGTTCTGATCGGAGTTCTGGGAGGACCCCCAAGAGTTCTATCGATGTCTATAAGGAGCCGAAGCGCCACGACCAATATTTAACGAGATACGGCCAACCAAATGGCGCTGCTCGAAAAATTTCTAAGTCCCGAGGGGTAGAAATTTTTTTTGAATTCGGCAGTTCTGATCGGAGTTCTGGGAGGACCCCCAAGAGTTCTATCGATGTCTATAAGGAGCCGAAACGCTACGACCAATATTTAAAAAGATACGGCCATCCAAAGGGGGGTGCTCGAAAAATTTCTAAGTCCCGAGGGGTAGGAATTTTTTTTGAATTCGACAGTTCTGATCGGAGTTCTGGGAGGACCCCCAAGAGTTCTATCGATGTCTATAAGGAGCCGAAGCGCTACGACCAATATTTAAAAAGATACGGCCATCCAAAGGGGGGTGCTCGAAAAATTTCTAAGTCCCGAGGGGTAGGAATTTTTTTTTAGTTCGGCAGTTCTGATCGGAGTTCTGGGAGGACCCCCAAGAGCTCTATCGATGTCTATAAGGAGCCGAAGCGCCACGACCAATATTTAACGAGATACGGCCATCCAAATGGCGCTGCTCGAAAAATTTCTAAGTCCCGAAAGGTAGAAATTTTTTCACGAAGTCGGCAGTTCTGATCGGAGTTCTGGGAGGACCCCCAAGAGTTCTATCGATGTCTATAAGGAGCCGAAGCGCCACGACCAATATTTAACGAGATACGGCCATCCAAATGGCGCTGCTCGAAAAATTTTTAAGTCCCGAAGGTAGAAATTTTTTTCACGAAGTCGGCAGTTCTGATCGGAGTTCTGGGAGGACCCCCAAGAGTTCTATCGATGTCTATAAGGAGCCGAAGCGCCACGACCAATATTTAACGAGATACGGCCAACCAAATGGCGCTGCTCGAAAAATTTCCTAAGTCCCGAGGGGTAGAAATTTTTTTTGAATTCGGCAGTTCTGATCGGAGTTCTGGGAGGACCCCCAAGAGTTCTATCGATGTCTATAAGGAGCCGAATCGCTACGACCAATATTTAAAAAGATACGGCCATCCAAAGGGGGGTGCTCGAAAAATTTCTAAGTCCCGAGGGGTAGGAATTTTTTTTTAATTCGGCAGTTCTGATCGGAGTTCTGAGAGGACCCCCAAGAGTTCTATCGATGTCTATAAGGAGCCGAAGCGCTACGACCAATATTTAAAAAGATACGGCCATCCAAAGGGGGGTGCTCGAAAAATTTCTAAGTCCCGAGGGGTAGGAATTTTTTTTTAGTTCGGCAGTTCTGATCGGAGTTCTGGGAGGACCCCCAAGAGTTCTATCGATGTCTATAAGGAGCCGAAGCGCTACGACCAATATTTAAAAAGATACGGCCATCCAAAGGGGGGTGCTCGAAAAATTTCTAAGTCCCGAGGGGTTGGAATTTTTTTTGAATTTGACAGTTCTGATCGGAGTTCTGGGAGGACCCCCAAGAGTTCTATCGATGTCTATAAGGAGCCGAAGCGCCACGACCAATATTTAACGAGATACGGCCATCCAAATGGCGCTGCTCGAAAAATTTCTAAGTCCCGAAGGGTAGAAATTTTTTTCACGAAGTCGGCAGTTCTGATCGGAGTTCTGGGAGGACCCCCAAGAGTTCTATCGATGTCTATAAGGAGCCGAAGCGCCACGACCAATATTTAACGAGATACGGCCATCCAAATGGCGCTGCTCGAAAAATTTCTAAGTCCCGAGGGGTAGAAATTTTTTCACGAATTCGGCAGTTCTGATCGGAGTTCTGGGAGGACCCCCAAGAGTTCTATCGATGTCTATAAGGAGCCGAAGCGCCACGACCAATATTTAACGAGATACGGCCAACCAAATGGCGCTGCTCGAAAAATTTCTAAGTCCCGAGGGGTAGAAATTTTTTTTGAATTCGGCAGTTCTGATAGGAGTTCTGGGAGGACCCCCAAGAGTTCTATCGATGTCTATAAGGAGCCGAATCGCTACGACCAATATTTAAAAAGATACGGCCATCCAAAGGGGGGTGCTCGAAAAATTTCTAAGTCCCGAGGGGTAGGAATTTTTTTTTAGTTCGGCAGTTCTGATCGGAGTTCTGGGAGGACCCCCAAGAGCTCTATCGATGTCTATAAGGAGCCGAAGCGCCACGACCAATATTTAACGAGATACGGCCATCCAAATGGCGCTGCTCGAAAAATTTCTAAGTCCCGAAGGGTAGAAATTTTTTTCACGAAGTCGGCAGTTCTGATCGGAGTTCTGGGAGGACCCCCAAGAGTTCTATCGATGTCTATAAGGAGCCGAAGCGCCACGACCAATATTTAACGAGATACGGCCATCCAAATGGCGCTGCTCGAAAAATTTTTAAGTCCCGAAGGGTAGAAATTTTTTTCACGAAGTCGGCAGTTCTGATCGGAGTTCTGGGAGGACCCCCAAGAGTTCTATCGATGTCTATAAGGAGCCGAAGCGCCACGACCAATATTTAACGAGATACGGCCAATCCAAATGGGCGCTGCTCGAAAAATTTCTAAGTCCCGAGGGGTAGAAATTTTTTTTGAATTCGGCAGTTCTGATCGGAGTTCTGGGAGGACCCCCAAGAGTTCTATCGATGTCTATAAGGAGCCGAATCGCTACGACCAATATTTAAAAAGATACGGCCATCCAAAGGGGGGTGCTCGAAAAATTTCTAAGTCCCGAGGGGTAGGAATTTTTTTTTAATTCGGCAGTTCTGATCGGAGTTCTGGGAGGACCCCCAAGAGTTCTATCGATGTCTATAAGGAGCCGAAGCGCTACGACCAATATTTAAAAAGATACGGCCATCCAAAGGGGGGTGCTCAAAAAATTTCTAAGTCCCGAGGGGTAGGAATTTTTTTTTAGTTCGGCAGTTCTGATCGGAGTTCTGGGAGGACCCCCAAGAGTTCTATCGATGTCTATAAGGAGCCGAAGCGCCACGACCAATATTTAACGAGATACGGCCATGCAAAGGGCGCTGCTCGAAAAATTTCTAAGTCCCGAGGGGTAGAAATTTTTTCACGAATTCGGCAGTTCTGATCGGAGTTCTGGGAGGACCCCCAAGAGTTCTATCGATGTCTATAAGGAGCCGAAGCGCCACGACCAATATTTAAAGAGATACGGCCATGCAAAGGGGGGTGCTCGAAAAATTTTTAAGTCCCGAGGGGTAGGAATTTTTTTTTAATTCGGCAGTTCTGATCGGAGTTCTGGGAGGACCCCCAAGAGTTCTATCGATGTCTATAAGGAGCCGAAGCGCTACGACCAATATTTAAAAAGATACGGCCATCCAAAGGGGGGTGCTCGAAAAATTTCTAAGTCCCGAGGGGTTGGAATTTTTTTTGAATTTGACAGTTCTGATCGGAGTTCTGGGAGGACCCCCAAGAGTTCTATCGATGTCTATAAGGAGCCGAAGCGCCACGACCAATATTTAACGAGATACGGCCATCCAAATGGCGCTGCTCGAAAAATTTCTAAATTTCTTTCGTGGCGCTTCGGCTCCTTATAGACATCGATAGAACTCTTGGGGGTCCTCCCAGAACTCCGATCAGAACTGCCGACTTCGTGAAAAAATTTCTACCTTTCGGGACTTAGAAATTTTTCGAGCAGCGCCATTTGGATGGCCGTATCTCGTTAAATATTGGTCGTGGCGTTTCGGCTCCTTATAGACATCGATAGAACTCTTGGGGGTCCTCCCAGAACTCCGATCAGAACTGCCAAACTAAAAAAAAATTCCTACCCCTCGGGACTTAGAAATTTTTCGAGCACCCCCCTTTGGATGGCCGTATCTTTTTAAATATTGGTCGTAGCGCTTCGGCTCCTTATAGACATCGATAGAACTCTTGGGGGTCCTCCCAGAACTCCGATCAGAACTGCCGAATTCAAAAAAAATTTCTACCCCTCGGGACTTAGAAATTCTTCGAGCAGCCGCCATTTGGTGGCCGTATCTCGTTAAATATTGGTCGTGGCGCTTCGGCTCCTTATAGACATCGATAGAACTCTTGGGGGTCCTCCCAGAACTCCGATCAGAACTGTCAAATTCAAAAAAAATTCCAACCCCTCGGGACTTAGAAATTTTTCGAGCACCCCCCTTTGGATGGCCGTATCTTTTTAAATATTGGTCATAGCGCTTCGGCTCCTTATAGACATCGATAGAACTCTTGGGGGTCCTCTCAGAACTCCGATCAGAACTGCCGAATTAAAAAAAAATTCCTACCCCTCGGGACTTAGAAATTTTTCGAGCACCCCCCTTTGGATGGCCGTATCTTTTTAAATATTGGTCGTAGCGATTCGGCTCCTTATAGACATCGATAGAACTCTTGGGGGTCCTCCCAGAACTCCGATCAGAACTGCCGAATTCAAAAAAAATTTCTACCCCTCGGGACTTAGAAATTTTTCGAGCAGCGCCATTTGGTTGGCCGTATCTCGTTAAATATTGGTCGTGGCGCTTCGGCTCCTTATAGACATCGATAGAACTCTTGGGGGTCCTCCCAGAACTCCGATCAGAACTGCCGACTTCGTGAAAAAAATTTCTACCTTTCGGGACTTAAAAATTTTTCGAGCAGCGCCATTTGGATGGCCGTATCTCGTTAAATATTGGTCGTGGCGCTTCGGCTCCTTATAGACATCGATAGAACTCTTGGGGGTCCTCCCAGAACTCCGATCAGAACTGCCGACTTCGTGAAAAAATTTCTACCTTTCGGGACTTAGAAATTTTTCGAGCAGCGCCATTTGGATGGCCGTATCTCGTTAAATATTGGTCGTGGCGCTTCGGCTCCTTATAGACATCGATAGAGCTCTTGGGGGTCCTCCCAGAACTCCGATCAGAACTGCCGAACTAAAAAAAAATTCCTACCCCTCGGGACTTAGAAATTTTTCGAGCACCCCCCTTTGGATGGCCGTATCTTTTTAAATATTGGTCGTAGCGCTTCGGCTCCTTATAGACATCGATAGAACTCTTGGGGGTCCTCCCAGAACTCCGATCAGAACTGTCGAATTCAAAAAAAATTCCTACCCCTCGGGACTTAGAAATTTTCGAGCACCCCCCTTTGGATGGCCGTATCTTTTTAAATATTGGTCGTAGCGTTTCGGCTCCTTATAGACATCGATAGAACTCTTGGGGGTCCTCCCAGAACTCCGATCAGAACTGCCGAATTCAAAAAAAATTTCTACCCCTCGGGACTTAGAAATTTTTCGAGCAGCGCCATTTGGTTGGCCGTATCTCGTTAAATATTGGTCGTGGCGCTTCGGCTCCTTATAGACATCGATAGAACTCTTGGGGGTCCTCCCAGAACTCCGATCAGAACTGTCAAATTCAAAAAAAATTCCAACCCTTCGGGACTTAGAAATTTTTCGAGCACCCCCCTTTGGATGGCCGTATCTTTTTAAATATTGGTCGTAGCGCTTCGGCTCCTTATAGACATCGATAGAACTCTTGGGGGTCCTCCCAGAACTCCGATCAGAACTGCCGAACTAAAAAAAAATTCCTACCCCTCGGGACTTAGAAATTTTTCGAGCACCCCCCTTTGGATGGCCGTATCTTTTTAAATATTGGTCGTAGCGCTTCGGCTCCTTATAGACATCGATAGAACTCTTGGGGGTCCTCTCAGAACTCCGATCAGAACTGCCGAATTAAAAAAAAATTCCTACCCCTCGGGACTTAGAAATTTTTCGAGCACCCCCCTTTGGATGGCCGTATCTTTTTAAATATTGGTCGTAGCGATTCGGCTCCTTATAGACATTGATAGAACTCTTGGGGGTCCTCCCAGAACTCCGATCAGAACTGCCGAATTCAAAAAAAATTTCTACCCCTCGGGACTTAGAAATTTTTCGAGCAGCGCCATTTGGTTGGCCGTATCTCGTTAAATATTGGTCGTGGCGCTTCGGCTCCTTATAGACATCGATAGAACTCTTGGGGGTCCTCCCAGAACTCCGATCAGAACTGCCGACTTCGTGAAAAAATTTCTACCCTTCGGGACTTAAAAATTTTTCGAGCAGCGCCATTTGGATGGCCGTATCTCGTTAAATATTGGTCGTGGCGCTTCGGCTCCTTATAGACATCGATAGAACTCTTGGGGGTCCTCCCAGAACTCCGATCAGAACTGCCGACTTCGTGAAAAAATTTCTACCTTTCGGGACTTAGAAATTTTTCGAGCAGCGCCATTTGGATGGCCGTATCTCGTTAAATATTGGTCGTGGCGCTTCGGCTCCTTATAGACATCGATAGAGCTCTTGGGGGTCCTCCCAGAACTCCGATCAGAACTGCCGAACTAAAAAAAAAATTCCTACCCCTCGGGACTTAGAAATTTTTCGAGCACCCCCCTTTGGATGGCCGTATCTTTTTAAATATTGGTCGTAGCGCTTCGGCTCCTTATAGACATCGATAGAACTCTTGGGGGTCCTCCCAGAACTCCGATCAGAACTGTCGAATTCAAAAAAAATTCCTACCCCTCGGGACTTAGAAATTTTTCGAGCACCCCCCTTTGGATGGCCGTATCTTTTTAAATATTGGTCGTAGCGTTTCGGCTCCTTATAGACATCGATAGAACTCTTGGGGGTCCTCCCAGAACTCCGATCAGAACTGCCGAATTCAAAAAAAATTCCTACCCCTCGGGACTTTATCATTGATATTTGGGGTTATTTGAACGGAACTCTTACTAAAACCTATAGGGAACTCTAGAACTCTTCGAAATACTTTAGAATCCACCATAAAAATAATTTTTTTAAAAATATCATTTTTTTTTATTTTTTATTTTTGGGGTTAATTTAACGGAACTCTTTTTAAAACCTATAGGGAACTCTAGAACTCTTCGAAATACTTCCGAATCCACCATAAAAAATTGATTTATTCAAAAATGAGGTGCGCCGTGAAGTTAGCACCCCCATTTTTAAAATGGTGTTTTCGTCACTTTAAATGGCGGAACTCTTTCTAAAATCAATAGAGAACTCCAGAACTCTTGCTGGGGCATCCAGAACTCTAATGATTTTTTTCAAATTTTGAAAAAGGGGTGCCAACTTCACAGACATAAATTTCTCTCTCTCACGAAGAATGTCGCATAACTACTTAATGTATTCTTTTCCACATTTATAACAGTTAATGCAAAATATCTTAAATTTCTCTTGAAATAGTTTCTCATTTTATGATCTCGTATGAATGATTGGAAGTCGAGGTCAGTAGATTAAATATATGTCTATAGATATTAAATTAGTATAGATTCTGCTTGGTTCCGGGAGATTCATTCGGGTACGCTTTATCGGTTCATTATACGCAAGATCGATGGCATCTACGAGGCCGTAACATTTTTCGGATAAGACCGGTCTAACCCGCCGTCGCTTTCTTGGTCGTTGTTTGTACGTGCGTGTGCGCGCCCCGCAGACCCGTCTTATCTTAGCGTTTCCGGTCCAGCGAGCCGGAAATGCGTAATAGAGGGAGTAGACGAGTAGACGTGAGGGACCAGCAGGGCGAAACGAGAGAAAGAACGCGAGCACGTGCGGAAAATGGAGAGGGAAAACACGCGCGAATATCGCGTCTGATATAACGAGCACCCTCACTCTATTTCTCTGTCTCCCTCTTTCTCTATCTCTCTCTTGACTTTCGCAAACTAATCCCGTCCAAAATCCCAAAGTCCCTTTCAAAAATTATAAACCGAGCTACTCTGTTCCAACGGCATTATTATACAGCATTTCGCAATCTCGTACGTTCTGTCATGCGTGTTTGAATAAGAATGGGAAATGCTTATTAATTTGAAAAGCAAAACGCGTGGTCATTTATTTATTTAAAATGAAATTTTGCAAATAAATATTTGTTAAAGTGCAAATAAGCACTTTCTATGCACTAAGCAATCGGTATTTGTTTTAGATCATAAAGAGACAAAATAAAATTTTTGTTAATGAAATTAATTTATTAATCTCTGCAGGTATATGCTAACAGCTAAAGAAATATTCTTCAATTTCGCGACGGATAAAGTCATGCTCCATTTATAGAATTTATATTACATGATGTAATATCGGGCCAATAAGATCTTTCAGGTCTGTTGCTATTATATATTCACGCTTGCAGCAAATTAAATTTGCGATACCCTCAACGTCTTTGTTTGAAACTTGAACATTATTTAATTGGAACACCTTGCTCTTCCTGAAGAAAGGAGAACTTTTTCCGTTGACAAGCAGGAATCTCAGAAATTGAAGACGGTGGAGTCAAATTTCTGCGCGAAGAAAATGATTTGACCGTCTCGCAGCGTGATCCGTGATCCTGGGAATTAAAGGTGCAAGGAGACAGCACAGAATCTCCTTGAGCCCCTGCTTCGTATAAATTAGTCCTGAAGCCTTCACACTCGTCGGATTACGGGGATTATCCGGATCATAGGGAATCCGCGGTCCAATTAATCTAAATGGGACTTTGGAATAAACTCGGTATGAAGAAGCAATCGCTATTCAGATCGCGAACAAAGCTGAAAATTTATTTACCCGATTGCTTGTTACATCAAATTGTTTGAACGAAACTAAAAGAATGCCAATTTGCATTTATACTCGAAATTTTTTTCATCAATCGAAAAAATTTCGAAAAAGTTCGAACTTCGATAAAAAATTGTTGGATTTCTGGGTCTTGTTAGTATACGTATATATATACGATTAGTCTAAATCTAAATTCAGATAAAGTAGCAAAGTACATTTAAGCAATTTTTTATGTCTAAATTTTAAATTGTTACACTGTTGAACCGTCACGTAGGTATTATGATATCATTTGTTTTATATAAAGTGAATTAATTATATGTATAAACTGTTTGAAATTTAACTACGCAAATTGTTTGAATCTATAATTGTTCGAATCTTAATAAGTAATTATAATACTAATATATACATAGTATGACGTAATAGTTAGAAACAGGAAACGGAAGTTTAAAAAATTATTTACAGAAAAAGTAACAATCTAATCATAGTAGCAGATAATACAATTACTGCAGTCAGAAGGGGATTAGCGGTTTAATATATGTGTATTATATGAAAATATGTAAATAGATAATAATACAAAAGATAGAGGGCCAGGCCAGGGCGATCTCGATAGAGAGATGTCCGCAGTTTCACATCGGCGAATTCGAGCATCATCGAAACCGACGAAACGCCTGACGTTGCAGTCGCTTCGCGAGTTCGCCGTAGCGTGAAGTACAGCAGGATATGCTTTCGTCTTTCGCCCCCGTTCCTTTAGCCCCCTTTCGTTTCTCCCTTTTTACCCCGTCACCGTTGACGACTCTGGAAAACGCCACCCCGTCCCGCGCCCATCGCCCCGCTGGCAACGGGTATGAATATCGTCAGCTCTTTTTCACCCTCGTCGAACATATTTCAACTTTCAACGACAGTAGGCGTCGAGAGAGAGAGAGAGTCGACTGATGCCTCGGCACAATTCCGAATACGCCGCGGGGTGGCTCAATCGCTCGTTCACTTCGATTGGGATTCCACCACTTCCGGGGAGAGAACGCGTGGCTGCCAAAGGAGAGGGCGACGTAAGGGTTTGGATGGTGGTGAAGTTCGCTTTATTTCTTGTAACGGTGCATTCTTTCTGAAGCTTATACACAGATTTGGAAATAGAATTTAAATTTAAATTGCTTTTTGCTAATATCAACAGTCCTGAAGAAAAAAAGATTTTTTTTTCTTTACTACACATTTATTTCTTCTTCTTCTTCTACGGCATAACGGGCCTAAAGAGGTCCTTGGCCTCATGGAGAATTTGCCTCCAAATCTCGCGGTCCACCGATTTCCGCCTCCAATCCTTTACTCTCAGGGCTTTTATGTCCTCCAGGACTGAGCACCACCAGCGGTTTCTTGGTCTTCCCCTAGGTCTAACGCTGTGTATGTCGCCAAACAGCGCCCTCCTACATGGGTTCAGCTCCTCCATTCTATTTACATGGCCTAGCCATCTCAGTCTGCTTATCCTAATGTGTGATTCACACATTTATTTAAGCTAATTTAAATATAGGTATTATATAAATTTGGTTTAGTTATAAACGCGATATAAAGACTTAATACTTTAAAACTATATTTTTTATCTCTGTGATACGTTTTCAATGAGAAGTTATCTGAATAATAAACAAAGTGTAAATCCTTCATTAGTCATACAGCACAAAAGAAGGATTATGAAAGTAAAATAGCTGGTTTGTCTTTAGTCAGAGAAAAATTTTATAACATTGGCTTGATGTCTTTTGGTTTAGTACTTCTTTTGCTTACTTTATCTAATTTAACCATTTAATTTGAGTTACGGAAGCTACATGGCTCCCGTTAATTATCTGTTGTAGCCGGCAGAGATTCTATTGCTAGTTTACAGGGCTAATTACTTGTGTTACTAGCTGAGTTTCATTTAACTCAACTGTCAATTTAGGTAGTGTTTACTTAACTAAATTGTTTAACTAAAATCAATGAAGATGTAACGTGCAAATAAATAGAATAGATTGCGAAGCATAATGATAGAAATTACGTAATATACATATATAGGCAATTATAAACCGTTTCAAAATCTGTGATACATATTTTTCTAAATAAATAATATGTTTCTGAGAATATGTTAGTGCATTGAAATGGTGCTTCTCAATTTAAATATAAACAAATATTATTTTCTATAAAATGACGTTATTAAGAAATGAAAGAAAGAATATAATACAAAGACTTTCTACTGAAATATCGACAAATCATTGACTCGCGTTATCGATACCTCATGAAACTATCGTTGTCGACACTTTACATTCGAAAAAAAAAATGGAATATTATCTTTACGGAATTCGTACGGCGGAACCAAATCCCCTCGAGTCGTTCTCTCCAGAGAAATGGGTCGAAATTCGTTGAAGTACCAAAAATATATCGCCTGGATGTTGCCGGGAAGATCGCGAAGAAGAGCTCCGGAACGTCCGGGTCCGTGCGATCGTCGTCGCCCCTCGAGAACGATTTATAAGCCAGCCGTTCCGACGAGCTCGCCCGGCACTCTCGTCTCCTTTCGGAGCAGCCCGGCTCCCTTTTTGCGGCTTTGAGGCTCCCGATTCTTTACGCCGCGCCTCATTTTAAGGATGAATTTGCGCGAAACTTCTTCCACGATCTCCGCGTCTCGCAGGCCCTTCATCGTCCCGACGCGACGCCGAGAGAAATTGCGGCGAGAAACGAAGAGAAGCGGCTTCGTCTTATCGAGATTGAATTTTATTCCTTCACGGTGCATGTTATTAATGTAGAGAAGAAATTGTTTTATAAAGATTTTTTCATTGTGTTTACATCTCAACATTTCTTTTTCTACACGTACGAGTGATGCACTGGGATCACGTTCAGCAGAATTCGTACCGTTTTTTGTTGTTATCTTGCTTGTGATTCGTTATTTCTAACATTTAAAAAATTAAAATAAGAACAATTTCTTTGAAGAAAGCAACAGATCAAAATGTATAACTTTTACATTTTATTATGTAGAGGCCACTTGTTTTGTTTAAAATCTGTTAAAATAAAAGCATCTTTTATTAATTTTTCACTTTGGATAAATATAAATGTATGAATGCTCATCAAATTGTTTATTCTGAATACTATAAATATGTATATATTTATCTGAAATAATATAAAAAATTAAGCTCGTTATATGCAATGCAATGTAAGGAGATTTAATGGGTCAATAAGTAACACGAGCAAAAGAAGGTTGTAATATTAATTTTCAATTATTCTCAAATAGTATTTACACAATTTCTTTACTATTTGAGAATAAACTGTAAATTAATATTACACTATTCTTTGCTCGTATTGTTGCCTTGTTAATCTCCTTACATTACATTTATCCGTCTTTTAATATAGTCGCATTATATGTAAATTGTACCCTACTCGTTAAATTCAGTACTTGCAGGTTTTAATTATAATTTAAAGTCTAAACATACCATTATTTATAATTTGAGTGTAAAATATAAAATGTGTACGATAATATTATTTTTTTATAATATAAACATTCGCGCAGAAATTCCCTTATTATTATATCAAGAATAATTACAAGAAAGTTCCTTAATTAGTAGCGTTCTTGGAAATAAATTTTGAAGACCTTAGGAAATGAAAATTTTAATTTATAAAGTACATCGATCATATTCTTGCCCTATAAAATGATAGCTTTATTAGAAATTTCGAACAACGGATTCTGCTCTTAATATTTACACTTAATTGGTTAGAGCTTGTCTTCTTCGCGTTTAGATAAAAGATTGAGAAATTTATTATTTTTATTCTATAATTTTGGAGATCATACAATAGATGCTATCTGCTGATAGAAATGCGAAAGCGTATACCTATAGCGTATAAGACGTTTAGTTCTTTCTTCTGCTCAGAGATGGTAGCACATGTGTTTGCGGAGCTTCTATTTGTTATATAAAAATTCTCATAGAAAGTACGCAATCGTTGAATTCTATTCATCGCACTGTTTGAATTTAGTTACTTCTTAACAAAAATTTAATCTTAAACAAAGTAATAGGATAGAGATTAGCACATGACCAGTTAAAAAATATTACAAAATATAGTTCTCATCTTTCAACTAAATAAAGCTATCATTTAATCAGTAAACCTTTTTTGCACAAAATTTTTTTATTCAAGATTTATATTTGAAATTGATACATTTACATTTAAAATGCAATATTTATAATTAATGACAGAAGGATGCTTCCAATACGACCCAATAATGAATAGCTTTTAGTAAATAACCGTTATGTTTTTTAATTTTATAATAATTACGAACAAATAATGTTTTTTAACATTGGAAAAATTTGGCTTTTTATTGCTGTGAAATTAAGAGAAGATATAATGATTGTTTATTCGTTAGCGTGTGATTTATTAATACAATATATTTTTATATGTATTTTTTAAAATTCGTGTTTTTTTAAATCTATAGGTTATCGTGCTCTTATCAACATTTATTTCAACTTTATCAGCAAAGAGTGTGCCACGTTACTTGATTGTGACGAAGATTGGCGGAGACAGAACCTCAGGAATTTCAGTTTCGCAGGGTCTTTCGCAGTCTAAGGGTCACGAAGTGGCTGTGTTCTACGCGATAACCGTTTCTAATCTACTTTTCGCGTCTTCGTGGTGCTCGGAGACACCTCTTTGCGTCGGTTAATGGAATTAAAGCTCGGTCTCAGAATACGATTTTGCACACAGACCATGGTACACGATAAGACTAATTGATACGCTCTCGTAAATGAAGCGTTGCTCGCAAAGTTGACTCACTTAACCGGCGATCTTTTGAGCCTCCTGAAAGGGCGAGGGAAAATTTCTCCCGAACGGTTTCTAAGGGTATCTCTTGCGTCAACAATATCACATCTTTCGTTATCTGAACCTGGTATGTTATCCTTTTTCAACTGCGTAGCTGTGTAATATAATAAAGAACATAAAATTCAAAGAGAGCTAGGGGAGATGTTAAGCAAATGCCGAGGCAAATGCCTTGATTAACTAGTTCTGCGTGGTTAGTTCAATATTCTGTTTGATGTTACAGCTTCAATTATAATATAGAAAATATAAAATTCAAAGGATAAATGACGGATGATAGTTTATCGCGACTTTTTAGTGTAAAGATATAATCTCGATGAATTTATCACAGAATGAAAAATCATTATATTTCTCCTATTATTTAGTGATATTTAAATTGATGGAGTAGAAAGAATGAGTTCATAATAATGAGGTGGTTAAGCATTGTTAATATTGTTACAAGCGGCTTTACATCAGTCATCACTGCAACTTGCAGAATAGTGAGGGAAACATTATGTCTCCTTCTGCGCTTCTATCTTAAGAAGAAACGCGGTCTTTGTGCTCGAAACGACGTTCGCTGTCACTCTCAGCTATTCACTCGCTACCGCGAGAGAGTTGCGAAGTTTGCGCGAAAGTTTCGCCAAAAGTCAGCAGGCCGAGTGACGCCCGCGCCCGTAAGAAACTGCTGCGGAGCTTGAGAGTGAATGGCATCGATTATTATATATAAGCAAGCCACGATCTGCGAAAATTTTCCACACGGAATTTCACACTGTTCCCAGTTTAAATTCGCATGAAGCTGTGAAAAAGTTTGTTATGAACAACTCTTTTGTAAATGTATAGATAGAGAAGAAGCTTCTTACATATATATTTTTATTCTATATTAATTAAATTAATTCTTTTAATAAAAGTAGGTATATTTATTATAGTATATTTTTACAAAATTTACCAGCGAAATTTTATAAAAACTGATAAAACAAAATCTTTTATAATTAATATTAGTTTGACGTCAAAGATATCGTTATAATAAGATTACTCCAAATTAACAATTCAAATTTGATTGATTCAGATTGATATATCTTGTAAGTTTATGACAGAATTATAAGATTATTTTCTGTTGAAAAATTAATCGCAAAGTAGAATTTTTATTAAGAGTCGATATAAACATTTTTTATAAATATATAATTGCGTTTTGTGTAATGAAATAGTTACAGTTTAAGACTTGACGATAAAATTATATTGTGAACAGATAGGAAGGGCGTGACTATCCTTTAAGGTCTCAATGTTACTCTTGTAGGGAGAATAGCAGACGTGTGTAAGGTCGGAATGCGTTTTCTTTCTGTCGATAATTGTCGGGATTCCTGTTATTCCCCTTTCGTCGAGAAGTTTTCATTCGGCGCGAGAAATGCAGGCAAAATATTTGTAAACAAACTGCGGTGCGACTCTTTTATTTCACTGTTATGTTTATTCGAGTGTATTTTTCTGTCGTGATATTAAGGATTTGGGGAAAAAATAAATTCTACGGAGACATCATAATGTTAACTACTGTAACATTCCTACACAATAAATGTAGAATGTTATTGTTACCGTTATTTTTTTGCGACTTTGCGGATTAGATAATCAAATAAAATGCTGAATACAGGCTCGTGATTATCTTTTATATTTAAATATTTCGTCTTATTTTTTTTTATTTTGTATGCGTTCTCTTGTTCCTATGATCATTCGCGAAATGAATTTCACGTCTGTTTTAACGCATCGCTTCCATCGACATGACCCTCCACGTCGCCGGCCACGTCGTTTAAACATCTGCGGGTATTTGTTCAGGACGAACGGCGGCGCGAGTTCGCTAATTGACCGGTTTCGACTTATTAGAGTGTCTGCGACGCATTTTAAAACTGGATTAACGGTGCCCGTGCACCTTTGGTCGCGTAGCTTGATGTGGTCCTCCTTCTCGAACTGTTAGGCAACTTCTCCGTAATGAAATCGGCAAATTTACCTTCGTTTGCACGAAAATCGCGGAAGAAAGTAGACACGTTTATAATTAGAAGACGGGTTAGGGGAGTCCAGATGTTAAATGTGATTTCCTTCTAACTGATCAAATACGCGAATCGCCGATTGTTTGACGTTTGACTCTCCTTATATAATCCCTCGTATAATCCGCTACCTATCCATTTGAAGACGTAGAGATTTGACAAAAATCTTATGCTTCATATATATAAAAGATAATTTTCGAAAATTATGTTCTTCGATATTTGAGAACGCAAATATTAATTATAGACAAATGATAGATGTAAATGATGTGTCATGTTTTGAAGAAAAGAAACATTGCGCATGATATCAAATTGCCGGTATATCTGTCATGTTTAAAGTGACAAACGTGAGTCTCCTGCGAAACATTTGTTAGATCGCAAGATATAACTCATCAATGAGCGTGAGGGGATTAACCAGGATTAACTATCCGCGAAAATCTCGTCTCTCGCGTCTCCCCGTAGTATTTCGCGTTTCGAAACACCTCCGTCGTTGTCGTGCAGTCCTTTGTCGACATCGAAGCGCCTGGGGCCGGTTGAGCCGCGTGTGTACATACATACATACAACAGAGGGAACGAGCGCGCGCGCGCGCGCGCGCGAGCATGGGGTGCCCCTCAATCAGACGTCGAATCGGGGCGCGTGTCGCGCGAACGAAATCCATCGATCAACTCAATTAACTAATTGCCCCGCGGCTTTCCCGCGTTTCTCTTCTCATCGTATTGTAGCCTCCCTTATTCACAACCATGCTGCGCGCTGTGAGGAAGCCAAGCGAATTTCGTCGAATTTCGCCGCACGCTTTCCTACGTCGCGTTTTCCGCTCCGATCACGCCTTGCAGACTTTAAAAAAATGCTATGACTGCCGGTTGTAGTTTATTGGTCAACAAGGATTCGCACCGACGAACTTTTCCTGTTGCGTTATACCGAGGCGGATATGGAAAACGATTGAATCTCGTTTGGTTTTCCTATACGTTCGTTACATGTTTCATTGCTCGGTCCTTTTTGGCGTGTTACGGTGTTGACGTAAAATGCGTGACGGAAGTTCTATTGCGAAGCAAATTGTAAAGTGTTGCATAATAAAAAAATCTAAAGCTCGTTTTATAGACAGTTTATAATTTGCAGCTGAATTCAAAGCAGAATATTATGAACAGAATATTTCGAGGCAGAATATATTGAACGTTTAATATAAAACCGTATAATATAAAAAATCTTTTTGCACAATCAGAATTATATCTAGACAAATTAGAATATATCCTTTTAGTGGATTTTAGTATAAGATTTAATTATAGCGCATGTCAAATTATTAAAGAAGCTTAGTAAGTTGATAGAGAATGACGCTTAAAGCTTTAAAAGAGCCGAATAAATATATAGATGTATAAACAACGAGATAGTTAATTTTTTCTTATGTGAAGATCAATTCCAAATTAGAGAATTTGGTAAATATGCATAATAGGGGACCCAGCCCCAATGACCATGACCTTTTCATATGTTGTCAAGGTCACCCTCCTGAGTAAACTTCAGAAGGTTTTAGCCGTCGCTCGTTCTATATTAAAAAGTTATTAACAAAAAAAGTTTGAAAAATATTGCAGTTATTTTGAGTATTGAAAGGCATAAACGAATGTGTACGTGGAAATAGTACATGTACGAACGAAGGAAAGTTATTTAAAGCAGTGAATCGTTAATATATTGAACAGTCTTTTTGTTAAAGCAAAGAATAGTTGATATAGAAAAGTATATATATATATACAATTTTATGTGTTAGGAAGCATAAAGTATTATCTGCTTTAACCATAATTGTATTATTATTATAATTGTACAATTAAAAATAGTGACTGTGGACCACCCACACAACAATTGAAAATTAATAATACATTTTTATATATATCTATGTATAATCGAAAAAAAGCATAAATGACTAATATGTGTGTAGAATTAGTACATGTATAAACGAAGGAAAATTATTTAAAGCAGTGAATCGTTGATATATTGAACAGTCTTTTTGTTAAAGCAGAAAATAGCTGGTATAGAAAAGTATAATATATACAATATTTTAGAAAGCATAAATATATAAAGTATTCTCTCTGCTTTAACCACAATTGTATGATTATAATTGACCAACATTCAAAAGGTTTTAGCTGTCGCTCGTTGTTTGTTAAAAAGTTATTAACAAAAAAAAATGAAAAATATAGCAGTTATTTTGAGTATTAAAAGGCATAAAACGACTAATATGTACGTGGAAATAAGTACAATGTAAGAACGAAGGAAAGTCATACAATATACAATATGGTTAAAGCAGACA
>JASTWR010002115.1:0-26227 GCA_030770355.1 Harpagoxenus sublaevis
TAAAAATAAATAGAATAGAAATGAATATAACATGTAATAATGACATAGAGGTAAAATCGAGACTTTTTTTGTCCTCAAGAATTTACGGAATAATTATTATTATTTTAAAAATATTGTTTTTTAAATATTGTATTATAATATTATAGTCTTTCTAATATTGTATCTTTGGCGGCAAGATTTCTACAAGCACAGTTTGATTATGTATTGTTATACTATGGTATAATGGTACTATAAAACTCGAATACAAATACTTTACATTAAATAAAATTTTTGTAGATAAAAAAACAATTCTAACATATCTCGTTAAATTACAAAATTTGTTTACCACTTAAAGAATAACAAAGACGTATTAACTATTATAGATGATCATTGTCACATTCACAACAAGTTACACATATATATATATTTAATCAATATACATCAAAATGCGGTAAAATTATTTGAGCATTTTTTTCTTTTTATAATAAATAAGAAGTTAGTTATGTGTGAAAGTAGTTGTCTCAGTCTTAAATTAGATTAATATTAGGAATAATTTAATTAACATCTTGCAACATATTATATTGAACACATATGTATGTAATTTATATTTACGTTTGTTTTCATTTTTACAGATATCCAGTAGCGGCTAAAAAGATATCTTATGCCGTTATGAGAAGCTTTCTCAGTAGGGAACAACTACGTCAAAGGCCCGAAAAACCGCAAACCATTGCCGAACTTGACATATTATTATACAGTTACCAACCAGTTCAACACATTTTTAAAGGAACAGTGGTAACAGATGATGGGTATAGAGCCGTCATTTTCACAAGTGAGGCTTTGTTGGATGCTTTAGCAGAAAGTAAAGAAATTTACATGGATGGAACATTTTCGGTGAGCAATATTTAAGATTTGATATTATTTAACCTAAGTAATAAAACAATAAGATACCGAAATATGCAATATTTTGAAAAAAATTACATTTTTGTGTGCAGGTGGTTCCCAGAGTGCCATCCTTCGCGCAATTGTACACGATCCACGTACGGTATACCTTAAAAAAACTAAAGTAATATATTTACCTTGAAAAAATCGAAGTAGTTATCTTTGTACCTCGAAAAAATCCAAGTAATATCTTTACCTTAAAAAAACCAAAGTAATATATTTACCTTGAAAAAATCGAAGTAATATATTTATTACAAAAAAAAGAAATGATATTTTTAAATTATGCGCCAATTAAATATATATTATATTGAAAAATAACTATTGTTCTTTTAAAAAATGTATTCCCATTAAAGTGAAAAAATTAATATAAAATGTGAAAAATTTTAGTGAAAAAAACTTGGCGCTGCTAAACATAATAATATATATTAATGAAACAATTTCTATAAATGAAAAAAGTACTTTAAATTAATGTGTGAAAGTCTCTACATTCACATTGTAATTATTAATTTAATATTTTAAATTAGTTATCTATTGCTTTCAAATATTTTAAAATTTGGCAGCGCCAAGTTTTTTTCACTAAAATTTTTCACATTTTATATTAATTTTTTCACTTTAATGGGAATACATTTTTTAAAAGAACAATAGTTATTTTTCAATATAATATATATTTAATTGGCGCATAATTTAAAGATATCATTTCTTTTTTTTGTAATAAATATATTACTTCGATTTTTTCAAGGTAAATATATTACTTTGGTTTTTTTAAGGTAAAGATATTACTTGGATTTTTTCGAGGTACAAAGATAACTACTTCGATTTTTTCAAGGTAAATATATTACTTTAGTTTTTTTAAGGTAAAGATATTACTTGGATTTTTTCAAGGTACACCACGCGTGCTTGGCGTCTTTTTTTTTTACCTTTTTGTAAAAGGTAATTTTGTACGGATATCATTCCTTTTTGTTATAGATACATCAAACGCCGTAATGTCTATCGACATCGACATATATGTCTGATAAAATCAAATGTAAATATTTTTTGTATTATAACGTATTTGTATTATTAAGAATTATATGTGAGAGTTTGACATCCTTAAATGTGCAGTGTAGTTTGTATAAATTTATAAATCATTAAAAAAATTAAGGCACAAAGTATGAATATATTAGGCAAAGTCAAATTTGTCGAGAGCGCATTATGCAGTGTTTGCTATAAATAAATTTTGTCAAAAGAAAAACAGATTTGATACAGAATTTGGCATGTACGATGCTATTGGCAGAATGTCATAGTAGATAATATATGTATAGTAAAGTTTGTTAAAAAAATAAGGCAATTAATAATTTATAATACAAACTACACTGCACATTTAATTAAGGATGTCACTGTCAGATATAACTTTTGTGTTATAATACAAAAAATATTTAGATTTAATTTTATCAGATATATTTGATAGTCATTATTAGAGAAAAGAGAGAGAGAGAGAGAGAGAGAGAGAGAGAGAGAGAGAGAGAGAGAGAGAGAGAGAGAACGCGAGCGGGGAACGCGAGCGTGACCGCGAGAAAGAGCAATATGTACGATAGATATAACCTCGCGACCCTCGCACAGGGTGTATCCCAGGAACCAGCCATCCGCAAGGCGCGAACTCTGTCACTCCAGCACTGAGCACTGCACTTCGTTCAGAGTGTTCGGACGCGACGACGCGGACGGAATATTTCTCGACGACGCGGACGTCTAAAGCGGCCCATACATGTACGAGTTTGATTCGCGAGCCGGACTCAAACGTTTTTCACCACACACACACTCCCCAATAGTCCCGAAATTTGGCTCGTCGGACGCCGAGCCCGTCTCATAACATCTCACCCACGAACGAGCAGAAACCGAGCCGAGCCGGACTCGCGACGTGTATAGGCCGCTTTATGGTTATGTTTACATACATCTCGACGACGCGGACGTCTAAAGCGGCCCATAACATGTACGAGTTTGATTCGCGAGTCCGACTCGGCGAGCTTGATTCGCGAACCGGACTCGACCGTTTTTCACCACACACACACACACACACACTCCCGAATAGTCTCGATTCTATAAACGTTGATCCCGTTGATCTAATCTCGACGACGCGACGCGGACGTCTAAAGCCCATAACATGCGTACGTTTGATTCGCGAGCCGGACTCAAACGTTTTTCACCACACACACACTCCCGAATAGTCCCGAAATTTGGCTCGTCGGACGCCGAGCCCGTCTCGTAACATCTCACCCACGATATTGTTTACGAAAGCTTCTTTGCTTACGACCACGATCGCAGCGTTACGATAGATGTAGACGCACCTTAATAATTCATACGATAACTGTTATGACGAACGTTACGATCGTCGTAATGAGCTTACGATCCATCGTAACGCTGCGATCGTGATCGTAAGCAAAGAAGCTGTCGTAAACAATATATCTATGTTAATATATCTAACTATAAACACACTTTTCTTCGCACGTCGAGAAGGCTGATATGTTAGGTTGTAACCGAACGGTACGTAATCGGGCTACGGGACATACTATTTTGTCCTATAAGTCATCGGTCGCCACTCGGTTTATCCTAATTCCACCGAGAAGGTAAGTATCTATGATATCATGGTTAACCAATTTGTTTAAACAATCTCCTTTTCAGACCCCTGTCACAGATGCCGAATCTCCAGCGCCTCCTCTCGGATCACCGATACCAATCACCTGCCTATGCCAACGAGGGATCAAGATGGCTAACCACCGCTATATCGGGTAAGTTACAGTACCAATGGTTAATCAACCCAATTAACTCCTTTTATTTTCAGGTTCACACTGCGGGTGCTTCATCTGCGTCGCCGTCCCATGGATCATCGCTGCTGCGCGCCGCTCAGGATCATCGCGTTCACCAGATAGCCGACCACCGCTCTCACCAGGTAAGTATGAGTAACGTGGTTAATCAACTTAATTAATATTGATTAATTTCAGGTTCTCGCTGCGGGTGCCTCATCTGCGTCGCCGTCCCATGGATCATCACTACTGCGCGTCGCCCAGGATCGTCGCGTTCACAAGATGGCCGACCACCGCTCTCACCGGGTAAGGATGAGTGACGTGGTTGATCAACTTAATTAATACTGATTATTTTTAGGTTTTCGCCACGGATGCCACATCCGCTGGTCCCTCCGTTGATGCACCGATAGTAATCCGCAACCCGGATCGCCGCTTCTCTAAGATGGCTGCCCTCCGTTTAATCAGGTAAGTGTAAGGTAAGTAATTGCGATTTCGTCGTAATTTTCACAAATGATTATTCCATTTATTCACAATGCCTGTTTTACACAGATGGTTGTACACATTTATTTATTCCGCGCAAGATGGCGGTCGCACGTCTCGCTAAGTGCGTAATTTCCGTTTCGGCACTATAATACCGTTCGCCTTTCGTATCGGCGACTTTTAACGCGTTATGCGGGCGTTCCCGTTTGTTTCGGACGCTGGGGTAATCTATTTTCGTAAGCCGGATCACTGTCGCGATAATTACTACGACACGTCGGGACATACGCGCGAGACCGGTGTTACCTCTACGAGCGCCCACGAGAGACTGCCTCGAGTATTCCTCTGCGCTGTGGCTCCCCACTTTCGATATTCTATCCCTACTACGGTATCACGGCCGCTTTCTCTTTCGGTAATTTTCCACGCTACGCAGTTACAATAGGTGTTTACCGCTTGCGGTCACGCCAGATGTTCGTGACGGAAATTTCCACCTGTTATGCTACGAGTGCGACGCACTTTCTCGATGCCCGGGTAGTGGTTTTCCACCCCCCGGGATTTTCGACCTTTTACATCGCCGACCCGCGTGTCCGGCCTCTCTTACACCCCTATAGAGGCATCCGGACCGACTTTCTAGAAAAAACGTCCCGGTCGATTTCGGGTTACCCGACGTTGACGGTGACCCCCGGTGCTTGCTTCTACGACCCCTACGGACTGCCATCCGGACTTGGTTTTCGCGTCCGGTGTCCGGGTATCGAATTCGCGGACCGTCCCCGTAACTTCCGTCTGAGTGGTCAGATCTTAACGGCGACCTCCGGTGCTCGCTTCTACGATCCCTAAGAACTATCATCCGGACTTGGATTTCGCATCCGGTGTCCGGGTATCGAATTCGCGGACCGTCCCCGTAACTTCGATCTGAGTGGTCAGATCTCTACGGTGACCCCCGGTGCTCGTTTCTACGACCCCCACGGACCACCATCCGGTCTTGGTTTCCGCTTCCGGTGTCCGGGTATCGATTTCGCGGACTGTCCCCACAACTTCCGCACGGGCGGTCGGATTTCGGCGGCGACTTGTTCCAACGGTGTACCACGTCTCGCTCTTGGGACACCGTGGGTTTTTTCCCGTGGATGACGCATGGTTCGCCATCACGCCACCCAGTGCTCGGATTGCGATGCTCTTTGCGCGTGCCCCCATTTTACGACTCTGTGGTTCGGCACCGGTGGCTATTTAGTCGCGCGGCTCGCGTGGTTTGACCCTTTGCGTACGCGCCCCCGTATGTCGTCAATGGACTTGATTGTAGTCGCGTTTTTTCGCTAATTCGGGTCCGAACGTTCCCGGTCCGACGTCTGAGTGTGGCACGACGCCTTATGTTATACGCGCGGTATCGCGATCTTCGCGCTAACAAATAAACAATACTCACGGCCGTGCCGGGCACTAATGTGCCGAAAAACAACATAAATTAACATGGATTGGCCAAGAAAAGAAAACAAAATGGAAATAAAAAAAAAAGGAGAAGGGGAAAACGATAATTCTTACTGAATAACTGAGCCGCTGCTCGGCGACCTAATCGCGTTACTTAATCCTAACTTACATTCTACCGTGTCGTACGTGGCTCTTCGATGATAGGGCCCCACGCTTTCCCGCCTGGGATGCGTGGTTGTCATCTTTGTTCCATCAGGTGGCCGACACGTTGCGTACGGCTGCAAGGTTATACTGTTGTAACGCTAGACAAGTGTCACAATCTTCCGAGTTCAAGTTGAGTCAACTCATATCGTCGTAAGAAACTTAACATTACAATAAATGTAAACGCAGCCTCGCGCACCAACTAACGTACACGTCAGTCACGTCACTGCACATAAACATGCTGTCTCTTTCGTTGTCATGGAGACGCTCGAGACTGGCAATATCGCTCTCTCGCTCTCTCTCGCAAACGCGATTTATTTATCGACAAGCAAGAGCCATCTGCAGTCGAAAGTAGTAAAAGTAACGCTGGGGTATCCAGAGCCATCTGTTGGCGAACAGCCGAGTTAATATATATATATGTCATGTGTCCGACAACGACGTGGACGTTTCTTAAATGAAAATTTTCAGGTCTGGACTTTTGCATCGCAATATATTTTTTCGTAGGCCACGTAGGGGAAAAATAAAAATACTTTCATTATATAAATTTGGTCCAAGCTTTCCATTGAGCCTAGTTAGAACTTGATCCGTTCACTAGTTATCGAGATCTCAAAATCTCGAGTACTTTCAACATATATATAACTCGTCGCGTCGCGTATATAGAGCCACGGCTGTCTCGCTCCGCGCGTACTTGGCGCGAGACACTACCGTGTCTCTTGATGGATACGGTAAGTTGTATGTAAAGGATGGTATACAAATTTAACAGCTCTCAATTTCCCTATATGTCAGTCCAATGTTCACACGTTACCCCAGATAATGAGATGTGCAAGTACATATATATTATTTTACACTTGAAAGGTGTCAATTTACTTTTTCCTAAGACTTTATAAACCATTCATGAACACTACTTTCAAAATTGGCACATTTCAGGTGAAATATGAATTTTCAATAAAGTCATTTTCGCCTGGAATTTAATATGATATATTTATTTATTTTAGGGTATAGCTGTCCTCTTTGCTTTATGCGAAAAACGCACGATGAATGTGTACAGTGCAATTTGGCGGAAATTGAAGGAGTTGCGTCCAGATGCACTGCAAGAAGTGCGATCAGTCATGAGCGACTATGAACGCGCGGCAATGACGATTGCAAGGGAGATTTTCCCGAACTCGCGACTAACCGGATGCTGGTTTCACTTCAACCAGGTGCATACACATAAAATTTTATAATAACAGCCAAAACGAAGTATTTAGTAAACTTGGAAACTTTTACCAACTCACTTGTTTGTTAGTTTATATTTAATATTTTACTCTTTATGTAGGCCGTATTAAGACGCTGGAAATCCTTAGGATTAACAGCAGCTCCAAGAAAGATTCTCGGTCTTACCATGGCCTTACCGTTGGCCCCGGCTGATATGTTCGAGCAAGGATTGCAAATTATTCAAGAAGAAGCCGATATGATATCGGCAAAGTATCCTGCCGTGTTACAGTTTACCGTTTACTTGAGACGTACTTGGCTTCCCTTAAAAGATAAAGTCTCTAATTTTGGAACATCAATACGGACTAATAATTTGGTAGAAAGCTTTCATTTTGTGATTTTTCGCAAACTTGGTGGAATTCATCCAAATATTTGGAATTTTCTCCGTATGTATCGCCTATTATTGCTACGCTTTTTGCGCACCGCATAAATATGTATATATATTGTTACAATACGACTCTTTTGCAGACAATCTAAGTGATTTGATCACCGATCAAGAAATTAATTTTGCGAGATTGGCAGAAGGGCTCAGTGTAAAGAGAGTACGCGTTCGACGAAACACCATTCGCGACAAACGCATTGCGGAGGCACAATCTTTGTTGAACTCAGGAAGGTAATACATATTTTGTTTAATTTAGGCAAACTTGCGATAAAAAAATAAGCAATATTTTTACAATATTACAATAATTTCTTGTGTCATATGTTTATTAAATTTCTAAGTATAATCTTTTAGTCGTTAAAGTTATATATTCTACATATATTATTGTTATAGATATTCTTTGAAGGAATTTCTTTTGGCGCTCAGCAATGCAGCCCATTTACCCGAAGAAAATATTGGTTCGTCTCAAAATGAATATTACATCGTATTTTAAATATTACATATTGAATATATCATAATTTAATAATATATTGTATGAGCTAAAGAGAAAAAGAAAATAAACTTTGTTTTACAGATTTACAGAACGATACAGATAACCAAGACATGGCAGACGGCAATTTGTTTGACGCACATACAGGTATGGCATATTTTAATATTTTAATTTTGTTTTAAAAGTTCAATATTTTCACTTTTACTTTTTTGTTATGTCTCTCATTGAACTCGGTTTGTTAATTTTGTAATGTGTCTACATGTGTCTTAACAGTTTATATCGTACCACTTTTTACAAGATGCAATTTTATATAATATCTTTCTACATTACATTATTATTTTCTTTTCACTTTGTTTAAAATTTTTTCTTTTCTGTTTAATATCTTGCCTTTAATTAATTGTTCTATTTATTATTTACAGTGGAGCAGCCTGCGCCTATATCACATGTTGACCCCGAAAATCAGCAGGATGTAACAAATTCAATTATACGTACTACCGATGGAGACGAAATATCAAATAGATTTTCACGGGATAATCTCGGAAACATCGCAAGTGGTACCGCAGGTGAATTTTATCCTCCTAATTGTAAGCTTTGATAAAACTCTTACTAGAGAATATGTTTTACAAGTCTAATAACCCAGATAGCACAGCCGATCTTTATGAATTCAAAAAGATCTGAATCTGATCTTTATAAATTTATACAGATCAGCTGTGCTATCTGGGAAGCTTATATGTAGCGCGTAATTCTGTTTTGATTTTATTATATATTTTTTATTTTTTATTAATTTCTCGAAAATTGATATTATTAGAAATGACAGTTACTGCCGATTCGATGCCGCTATCGGACGATGTTGGAAGAACAAACGGAATATCTCCACGTGGCCGCGGAAAACGTCTTAGACGCGGTCGCAACCTGCAAAGAGGTAGGAAGATGACTCTTTTCTAATATTAACTTCAAAGCATTTCGTATGAGTTATCAATTACACTCTACTTAAAGTTACTTATATATTAACACAACTGATTTTCGATATACTTATTTAATTTTTCCTTAAAACACAATTATAATAAAACTTACTTTGAGAGCCCTTTTTCTTTTCGAACCCGTTATATTATTCGAAAATTACCGATATTTTCAATAAGAAAAAGTTGATTCCAAAATAATAAAAGAAATCACACGAGTTGCGGCACACTATGTACGTTTGTATGTTTATACAAGCTCGTATATTCATAAATTTTGTAAAATAACAACTCATTTGAGGCAAAAAAACCCATTAATGTATCGTCATAATGTATGTAAATATATGTTTATTTATTTATTTACTTATCTATTATTTTAATAGCTGCACACACATCTGAAGACATTCGAACACTTAGTCAGAATGCTGGACTAGCGGGTAGAGGGAGGAGGAGTCGCGGCAGGCCTCCTAGCCGTCGCGGACGACGCGGTAGACTTGCAAGATCCAATCAAATTCGAGAAGGTAGGTAATAACACGTTTTTATCATTCATCGCTGATGCGATACTGATGATACTTAATTGCTTAATGTGTTATTAAGCTACCATTTTATAAGATACAGCTTTCAATAATAATTATGTCATTTCTCTTATCTGCTGTTGCTGTATATTTATTGTGATTTTTATATTATTTTAGAGACTGCGAATACTGAGGAAAGAAAGCGGAAGAACGCAGGAACTGATCGCACGTGTCGAATCTATTGAAAACGAGAGAAGTGAGATTATAAATGAAGGTAAGTGTGCATGTGTATACATGTTATCAATACTGTTCTTTTTTATATTTTTTATTACTCACTATTGTTCTTATTATTCTTAATATTATTAATATTATTATTAAAACTAGTATAATTAACTTTCTTATACTGTCATTTGACAACGTAAAATAACCACTCATTTGAGGCAAAGAAAACCCATTAATGTATCGTCATAATGTATGTAAATATATGTTTATTTATTTATTTACTTATCTATTATTTTAATAGCTGCACACACATCTGAAGACATTCGAACATTTAGTCAGAATGCTGGACTAGCGGGTAGAGGGAGGAGGAGTCGCGGCAGGCCTCCTAGCCGTCGCGGACGACGCGGTAGACTTGCAAGATCCAATCAAATTCGAGAAGGTAGGAAATAACACGTTTCTATCATTCATCGCTGATGCAATACTGATGATATTTAATTGCATAATGTGTTGTTAAGCTACCATTTTATAAGATGCAGCTTTCAATAATAGTTATGTCATTTCTCTAATCTGCTGTTGCTGTGTATTTATTGTATTTTTTTTATTATTTTAGAGACTGCGAATACTGAGGAAGAAAGCGGAAGAACGCAGGAACTGATCGCACGTGTCGAATCTATTGGAAACGAGAGAAGTGAGATTATAAATGAAGGTATGTGTGCATGTGTATACATGTTATTAATACTGTTTTTTTTAAATATTTTTTATTACTCACTATTCTTGATCTTATTATTATTATTATTATTATTATTATTATTATTATTATTATTATTAAAACTAGTATAATTAACTTTCTTATACTGTCATTTGAGAACGTAACATCTTTCGATGTAACATATATCTATACAATAAAGCTTTTATTTTAATAGAATACAATGTTATTTCTCTAGCTTGGTGTGTATTGATTTATTATTATTTCAGAAACTGCAAATACTGAAGAAAGTGGAAGATCGGAGGAATCACTGATCACAAGAGCAAACGAACTGATCGCAAGAGCAGATTCTCTTTTAAATGAGAGAAGTGAGATTACAAATAAAGGTATGTGTGCATGTACACATGTTATTAATAATGTATATTTTTTCATATTTCTCATTATTCATTATTGTTACTATTAAAATTATAGTATAATATACTTTCTTATACAGCTATTTGAGAGTGTAACTTCTTTTGATGTGACATACACAATAAAGCTTCTATTGCAATAGAATGCGACGTTATTTTTCTAGCCTGATGTGTGTTGATTGTGATTCATCTTTATTTCAGAAACTGCAAATACTGAAGAAAGTGAAAGATTGGATGAGGAACAGATTACAAGAACAAACGAACTGATCGCAAGAGTAGAATCTATTGTGAACGATAGAAGTGAGATTATAAATGAAGGTATGTGTGTATGTATACTTTTACTCATATTTTATTAAAATTATTATCGGAGGAATCACTGATTACAAGAACAAACCAACTGATCACAAGAGTAGGTTCTATTATAAACGAGAGAAGTGTGATTGTATTAGTTAGTAATAAACTTATCTTATGTTGACAGATGAACGTATTTTTGATATACCGGAAGATGATTACGGTCTTCTTGGTTTCGACAACGACGAACAGAATGAATTACCTTTTTATCCTGTTCCGTCGGGTCCAGTATCAGCGTCAAGCCAACGTATTCGGGGTACATGTTGTACGTGCTGGAACACAACTGCCACTCATATATTTGTGCCGTGCGGGCACTTATGTATTTGCGGTGATTGCGAGCAACAATACGTAGACTATAAATGTCCATTATGTTGAAAGGACTATATCCAATGTATTCGTGTTATTACTACATAATTATCTCGAGTTTTCTGAAAGGAAACTCTGACTTTTATTCTTACGTTATATTATAACCCTTAATTATTTACGGCGATTTTTTTATATATAAAGGGATTGCAGAAATTGTAGGCCGCAACACTTGGAGAAGCTGTCAAACAATACACATGTTAAATCATAATCGTATCGATAGAACAGATCGCTAATAAGTATATTAATATAACATATTTGTTTGTAGGGCGGCATATTGTAACAATAATTTGAAATAAAGTAATATTTCTATTCCTAGCATATATGAAGGACGTGTCATGCATTAGTAACACTATACTGTACGCGCGACATGTCACCATCTAAACGTAGTTTGTGATTGGCAAACTTTTAAACATTTAAATATTACAAAAAAAACCATTATTTAAAAAAAGTTTACCAATAACTATTGTACTTAATTTTCAAGAACTTTCTTGCTATAGTATTTTAATTCGAAAAATTCGGGGTGTATACTATCAACTATATATAGAGGCGTGTTTGAGGAGCGCGCTGTCAGCGCTATTCAGCGCTGTTGCGTCATTCCATCTCTTTATCGTACACGCGGGAATTAAGGCCATCACACACAAAATGCATAGCGTAGCATAAGCATAGCATAAGACCGCTGGACCAATGAGCATCCAGCATAAAGTCGTCATATTAATTTACATAAGATGCTCATTGGTCCAGCGGTCTTATGCTATGCTTATGCGACGTTATGCATTTTGTGTGTGATGGCCTTTAAGGTCATCACACACAAAATGCATAGCGTAGCATAAGCATAGCAGAAGACCGCTGGACCAATGAGCTTCCAGCATAAAGTCGCCATATTAGTTTACATAAGATGCTCATTGGTCCAGCGGTCTTATGCTATGCTTATGCGACGTTATGCATTTTGTGTGTGATGGCCTTAATACTGTGTGTGTTGTGTGTGCCTATAAGCCATCTGAAATTAGCAGTTCCGATTTCCATATAATAGGACACGTTACATGCTGAAATCTCGGAATGCAGCTAACTTCAGAAGGCTAAGTATTAAGCCCCTTGCACAATGCTAGGCAACAGGCAATAGGAACAGGGAACAGAAATCAGAAACCTTGTATTTATGCAGAATAGACGATGACACAGGCAATAGACACAGAATATCCGTCACGTTGGAAATTCTGTACCTATTGCCTGTTGCCAATCAATCATATCGTTCGAATTTTTTAGGTTTGTATTGACGAATTTGAGGTTATTTCCTGTTCTTATTGCCTGTTGCTTAGCATTGTGCAAGGGCCTTTATTGTCCTTGTGTGTATAATGATTAATGTATACATTAAACATAAAACGAGGGTAGAATGACGCAATATATTATAGCGCCGATAACGCGCTCACCGAACGGGCCTTAGATGCTAATTTACAGCTAATCCAATAGCAGACCCGTATTTTTGTGCTAAGAATAATGTATGTATATATGGCGGCGATGTATTTTTATATTGTGGGTTTAAACCCAGATCCAATGTGGGTTAATGACGTCACATGCTGGAGTCGTCCAATTAGAACCTAAAGTAGAGCATGTGACGTCATTAATCCATCTCGGGTTCTATTCAACCCCCCTGCAGTCGAAAAAGTTATAACGTATACTGTTCAGGATCATGGCGCTACGTGGCCTCAGATTGAGGTACTAACAATAAAAATGCCGCGTTCCCACGACGCGTGAACCACGAACGTGAATCGCGCTGTCTTTCTCAGTTAACCCTTATGGTGGCGCCAAACTATGCGCGAATCGTAGTTCGTGATTCGCGAATCGCGCATAGTCTGGCGCCACCATTGATGGAAAGCGCAAAAACATAGGTTTACGTTCGTGGTTCACGCCTCGTGTAAACGCGGCATAAGGCGTGGGTTTACACGAGGCGTGAACCACGAACGTGAATCGCGCTGTCTTTCTCAGTTTACCTATAGGCCGGTATTCATAGTCAGATCTTGTACTTAAGATCGTCTTAAGTACAATCTTAAGATGTCATAAGCCAATCACAGAGCCGAATTAGCTACTGTCTCTTTATAAGAGTCTGGACAGATCGGTCAAATTTGGCTTGAAACAAAATGGCGGTAGTCAATTTTCGATTGTGTGCATATATGTACAATTGTGGTCAAAAAAATTGTCCGGTTGAGTTTCGGAAAGCATCCCATTTATATTTCATATCCAGCTATTATATGTGAGCATTTATTAATTCTTGTAACATTTCAATATATGTGGCATCTTGTTTGTTTTCTCTTATAATAAATCACTGCGCAAGCCGTGTGCATTAGTGCTCAAATAGGATGCGTCCCAAAACTTAACCGGACAACCTTTTTGACCACGACCGTACATATGTACATACGCACGCATGTACAATAGTCCGCCATTTTTTTGCAAAATAAAAGTCTGTCCAGACTCTTAAGCTGCGTTCCCACGAGGCGTGAACCACGAACGTGAATCACGCAGTCGTGGACTACGACTCGTGTGAACGTGCTATCGTAAAGATTGCCTGTGACATCAACACCTCCACGACTCAGTCGTGAGATCAACATGTTCAGATCAGACAGGATCAAACATGTTTGATTTTCAGTCGTGGCAGTAGCACGCGTGAAGAATGTTTACGCACCGTGTATTAAAATTTAACGATAATGATACTTTTCAATATAGATGATACTTTATCTTAACTCTTACTTTTGTACTTTTAATAATAATTTTTTATCGCGCCTTAAGTAGTTCTTCTTGTATAAATGAAGAACCTCGATCACACAATTTGTCGTTGTAATATCCACTGTCTAACCCACCATCGTCTTTTCCTACGTTTCTTTTGTTCATTTCCAAGTATGCAAATAGTTTGATAAGGTAAAATAGAACACATAGGGTGCTTTCGGGGAGCACGCTATTAGCACAATTATCGTCCAAAACCGTTCGAGGAGACGCTTTGTGGCGCTATGATATACGATGATGACGTCACTCTAAAGGCAGCGTGACGTCATCACTCGCGCTATTTTCGCTTTTATTTTCGAGGTGAGGCACGAAATGCTATTGGCGCTTATTCTCTCCTCGAACACTTGATTGCGTATAGGGGCTGCTTTCAGATTTCAGAATACTACAGATAACGAAACGTAACCAATATCAATTCCAACAATGGACCATGGACCAAGTGACGTTGAAATTAATCTGTTTGATGAAGAAAATGGAACAAATTATTCTATGAAATTGTCTCCAGAAGATGCTGCGAGTGCAAAGAATGGTAAATAATTGATGATACAGGTTATGTAGGTAGTATTCTATTTGCTGTGTAATTATGATCAAATAAAAGTTGTAGGTAAAATAATGGCATAAAACTCAATAAATAAAGTTAAAATAAAAAACTCGTTTGTTATTCACATTTGGCACTCGCACAACTCGCATCATCGGCCATATTGTAATTTTATTCTAAAGCTGCGTTCGGGGAGCTTGCTATCGCCATCACGCTATTGGCTCCCCGAACGTAGTTTATAGCGTTTGCATTTATAGCGTTAATAGCGTCTCCCCGAATGCACCCATAATCTGACAACTCTCAGCAACTATTTCGTTCATAGTTTATACTATTGTAGCTACAATTCGATTTATACTGTCGTGAATTATAAATTCCGTGTGAACAGTTCACGCTTTCCACTAAGCGTTAAAGAAACTAAAGTGAGAACGACAACGTGATTCACGTTTGGTGTTCACGCTTCGTGGAAATGCACCTTCATAAAGGGAATCTCATTGAACTATATACCATACTGGAACGCGCACGCCTCTGTTCATTGGCGGCCAAGATTGTGGGAGTGGGATAGTTGAATTGCGACGATGTTGTTCTTGTCTAACTAACTGTGTCGACCACGTGACCTGACGTACTACCCGTTCTAAAACCATTTATCTGTAAAGAGGTTATTTCGACTTGGAAAAAATTTAATTTTTTAAATTCTATTTTTAATTAATAGTCGATACGCCAGGTCGATTGAGCATTCTTATCCAGGTTGATGGCTAAAGTTAATGTTTTTTTATGTTTTTTGGGTCGTAGAACAAGAATCTGTAAATAGTTTTTTCGTAAGTCGATGCAATAAAAAGTAAAAACCAATTTATTTGTTTAAATTGCCTTAGCGATCAAACTATACATCCTATAAAAAAATAAACGAGAAAATTTGTTTTTTTTTCACGACAAACAAAATAACGTTTGAATTTTTTCAAAATCTTAATTAGTGACGAAAATATGCCAATTTCTATTTTTTTTTAATTTTTAAATTTTTCTATTTTTTTTTGTTTTTGCAAGTTTGAACAAGTTCAGTTTGAACTGTTTTAACGATAAAATTGAGCGCAAGTGCGCACGCCTAACATGTTAATTAGGTGTGCGCGCTTGCGCTCAATCGTTAAAATAGGTCAAACTGAACTTGTTCAAACTTGCAAAAACAAAAAAAAATTAAAAATAAAAATTGATATTTTTGTCAATAATCAAGATTTTGAAAAAATTTAAACGCCATTTTGTTTGTCGTGAAAAGAGGAACAAATTTTCTCTAGTTCATTTTTTTATAGGATGTATAGTTTGATCGCTAGAACAATTTAAACAAATAAATTGTTAATCACTTTTTATTGCATCGACTTACGAAAAAACTATTTACAGATTCTTGTTCTACGACCCAAAAAACATAAAAGAACATTAACTTTAGCCATCAACCTGGATAAAAATGCTCAATCGACCTGGCGTATAGACTAAACAATGTTTTATATTTTTAAAGAACATTGAAGATTTTGTGACAATTGCAGTAGAATCATACCGGTGCGTACATGTGTGATGTGCGCACTGGTAGCGGCGGTTGTTCGTTGCAGGACAATGTTTTCAGTTAGGGTAGTTACAGTAGAAAGAGACAGCTTCGTCGCAGTTCAACTATCTCTTCGTGGCCGCGGTAACAGTGGAGGGGGTATGGCCGTGCGCGTTCCAGTATGGTATATAGTTCAATGGGGAATCTAGTATTAACGTCTTAAGACATTACTTAAGACGGTCTTGAAATAAGATCCGACTTTGAATACCGGCCTTAGTGGAAAGCGAGAAAACATAGGTTATTCACGTTCGTGGTTCACCATTAAACTATAACCATACTGGAAGGAGCACTCCACTGTTTTCGAGCGGTCAGAGCTGTGTGAATGAGATAGTTGAACGGGTACCGTGCTATCCTTGTCTAACTAACTGAAGCAATCACGTGACTCGAAATACTATCCACTCTGAAAACATTCACCTTCGTAAGCATAATATAAACTTTATTACCTGTGTAATGACACATACGAATTCTTATCTACTGTATTAAAACAAGTTTTTATGCAGCATTTTTTCCCCATTTTGGATCGCGCGCTGTACATCTCACACGCACAGCACAACGCATGTAAGGATGTAAATACACATATATACGAATGTGTATGTGTACACACGTACATACGACGAGTCGCGACCATCGCGCGTCGCACGACACGAATAGATACAGCGTCTTTGTGTGCGTGTCGAGGCGAATGTTTTCAGTCATGGTAGTTTACGTTAGAAAGAGACAACACGGTACCCGTTCAACTATCCCTCTCTGACCGTGAGAAACCGTGGTGGGGGTATGGCAGTGCTCCTTCCAGTATGGTTATAGTTCAATGTGGTTCACGCCTCGTGTGAACGCGGCATAAGAGATGAATTTTTCCCCTTACCTCTCAGATTCACTCTCTGGTCTAAAGCCTTGTGTCCATGATGCTAGAACTGCGTCCGAGTTTCGGTTTAAGCCAATCAACTTGCAACTCTTAAGCCCCTTGCACAATGCTAGGCAACAGGCAATAGGAACAAGGAACAGAAATCAAAAACCTTGTATTTATGCAGAATAGACGATGACACAGGCAATAGACACAGAATTTCCGTCACGTTGGAAATTCTGTACCTATTGCCCGTTGCCAACCAATTATATTGTTCGAATTTTTTAGGTTTGTATTGACGAATTTGAGGTTATTTCCTGTTCCTATTGCCTGTTGCCTAGCATTGTGCAAGGGCCTTTACAGAAGAGTAGCAGTTTTTTTGGCTTAAACCGAAACTCGGACGCAGTTCTAGCATCGTGGACACAAGGCTTAAAAGGGTACTTTGTGATCATTGTAATTAAATATATTGTCAATTTTCTTAATTTTCTAAAACCATGGCTTATTTGATTCGATCTAAAATAAATTTTGTCTTTATGCTCTTTCTTTAAAATCTGTTCTTTGTTCTCATGTACTCTGTATTAATTTATTTCTATAGAAAGGAGTAAAAAAATATGTCTTACTTTAATATATTTTACAAGAAAAAATTTGCTTCTGACGTTACAATTTGTCATTTTTTATTTGCGAGCAATAAAGCTTGTAAATAATCGATCTGTAAATTATGTGTGCAATGCGGCATGTGCGCAATATTGTCGTGTGTGCAAACGTGCATTCGTGCCCTATTTTTTTATTTGTGCGCAAGAGAGCTTGTAGGCAATCGATCTGTAGGCAATAATATTATGTGTGCAATGCGACTTGTGCGCAATAATGTCGTGTGTGCAATCGTACATTCGTCTCTTAATTTTTTATTTGTGCGCAATGCAACTTGTAGGCAATCGATCTGTAGGCAATAATATCATGTGTGCAATGCGGTTTGTGTGCAATAGTATCTTGTGTGCAAACGTCCATTTGTATCTTAATTATTTATTTGTGCGCAATAGAGCTTGTAGGCAATCGATCTGTAGGCAATAATTTTTGTGCGCAAACGAATTGTCGGCAAATGGGATGTTGGCAAACGACACTGTAGGCAATCGATTTGTAGGCAAACGGAACCCTCTCAATTGAAAAGTTTAACTGCATAATATCTTTACTTGTGTATATGTATATTCGTTTCTTTTTTATAAAAATATTGTAATAGTAAATGTCAGATATTAATTGTCAAAATATTATTAAGATTTTATTTAGATATACTTTGTTATACATAACAATTATGTGCATGTCAAAGATGTTGAATGGTACAATATAATTATTAATTATTGAGCAGTAACAAAGTACCAACAAAAAACAGAAATATACTTGTTTGCAGAACTGTTTTCTGTGAAAATGTTACTGTCGTGATATTTTCATAAGAAACGTATATGCATGTAAGTAAGAATATTATGTATAGTGTAGCTTTTAATTCTGATATGTACATATATGTATAATATGCTGCTGTTTCTTGTGCGTGACGGTACGTACTACATTTCATTTACCGTCAAGCATAAAAAGCAGCAGCATATTATATATGTATGTACATATAAGAATTAAAATAAGCATAACTAAACATAATATTCTTACTGACATGCATAGGCGTTTCTTGAGGTGCGCCTACATCTATCGTAAATAATTATTGTAAGCTCCTTACGACCACTTACGACGAACGCAATGCTCGTCGTGACAGTTATCGTAACCTCATCGATGAGTTGATTCAACTTGAACTCTGACGATTACAACGCTTGTCTAGCGTTACAACAGTAACCTAATCTGTCAGCTTTCTCGACGCGTGAAGAAAAGTGTGTTTATATGATATATTAACATAGATATATTGTTTACGAGAGTTTCTTTGCTTACGACCACGATCGCAGCGTTACGATAGATGTAGGCGCACCTTTAGGAAAATATTCTAATAGTAGCAATTTCATAGAAAGTGTATTAACAGTTCCGCAAACAAGTACTTCTAGTAGTATATTTGATTCTTTTTATTGGTTCTTTATCACCCCTCAATAATTAATAATTATATTATACCTCATCTTTGGCATGCACATAATTGTTATGTATATAACAGTATATCTTGCATATCTATATAAAAATCTTATAATGTCATGAAATTTAATATCTAAAATTTAAGCAGTTGAACTTTTAAATTCTAAATAACATGTACATATTTAACATACTGTTGCTATTTGTACGTAACTTGTCTCATTAAATGATATTTCATATTCAATGCTTATAATGATCATGGCAGTGTATAAACATGCTTTGATAACTGAAGCCAGATCTTCCCAAAAACTATTTAACAAAAATTATTTAACAAATAATTTGTTAAAGCAGAGAATAGTTGGTATATGAAAAGTACATATTTATATGAATAGTTGGTATATAAATATGCACTTTTCATATACCAACTATTCTCTGCTTTAACAAATTATTTCTGTTTCGTGAACTTCGACGCTTAATATCTGTAGCAGAAATAATTTGTTAAAGCAGAGAATAGTTGGTATATGAAAAGTACATATTTATATGTACTTATTCATCGTACATATTTATATGTACGATGAATAGTTGGTATATAAATATGTACTTTTTATATACCAACTATTCTCTGCTTTAACAAATTATTTCTGTTTCGTTAACTTCGACGCTTAATATCTATAGCTTAAATAATTTGTTAAAGCAGAGAATAGTTGATATATGAAAAGTACATATTTATATTTATGCATTATAAGTATGCATACGTTTAAAATTCGCTCCCTTTTGCATGCGCGTGCGGCCACTGAGCATGCGCATGTGGTCACAGAGCTGACAGAGCATACGCATGTGGCCGCGGAGCATGTTCATGGTCGCTACATCGCGTCGGTATGACAGGTTTCATAACCTGATAGTCGTCAACTTTAACAGTTAATATCTCGCGTCGCGGGGCCGAGCGGGGCATTTTTCTGTCAGATTCGTTCGTTTTGTGCAAAAACGCGTCGATTAAGCCTAATTTCATCGAAATCGGAGAGGAGGCCCCTCTCCTTCAGTATTACCGCAGAAATATACTCGCTTTTAGTTAATAATTATTTTATACCATTTTACATCTTTTCCTTGTATACCGTTGTTATGATAGATTTCCTAATCTCTCTTCGTGTCCCATCGCGTTTTGATTAGTTATTATCATTTTTACCGAGTCAAATTCCACTGTCAGTTCTCAAAATCATTTTTACGGACGAAGTGTCATTTTACTCATAAAAGACTTAAAAGAATGTAATCAGAGAGTAGAAAAACATATCAGAAGGGATTAAGTTTATTATACTCTTGTCATCTGTAACAATTTATAATTCTCAGTATTAATTTCATGCACCACTGTTTTAGTAAGTATTGTGAATTTATTTCTTAATATTTCTTAACAGAAGAATACAGTTTGGTGACATTCTTAGCAGTATTCTTAAAATAATAGATTTTTATTTTCAGTGATAAAACAGTTTTTCCTATTATATTTTTGCTAGAAATATCATATTATGGGATGTGTTGTGCAATATCTCCATGGGTACTGTGAAATACGTCTCTAAAAATGCAAGTTTCTGTTTCAATATTCATATGGATATTTATTATTTAATAAACTCTAATATGCTATGTATACCTATGAGATACCATTTCTATTAAAATGATTCTATCTGTCAAATTCTAACATATTATGCAATTTAATTGACATTATTAATTATTTCAGATATATGGGATCGGAGAGCGGCGTATCCTGTGCATCGGTAGTGTTTTGCAGAGCAGGCCTGTTTTCAAGCATCAGAAGCAAATCCATTAACAAGTTGCAAGATTCTTTTAAGCGAGAGTTTATTATTATTGTCTCCGCTATTAGAATCCTGTGAAATGTTATGGAAAATTCAACACTCATCCCTTTAGCCACTGGATTATTTCGGTTAGAAATAAAAATGAAATATGATTTAATGTTTCAAATACTAAATGCAACATCATGTGTTACGTATTTATAACGTAGAATTAGAAGCTGAAATGCATACTATTTATACGTTCACATGCATACATGTTTCTTAATGATAATTTGTTGAATTATCTACATTACGATACTCAATATTTTAAGTAATATTTACATATGTGATGCTTATACACCGTCAAGATATTTTCATAAGGAACATATACGCATTGTAATTAAAAATATTATGCATTTCAACTTTTAATTCTATATTATACATATGTAACACAGGATGTTGTTTTTTATTGTCCTTTGCAAGAAATAGAAATGAAGTATAATTTAAAGTGCCATTTTGTACAAAAAGCAACATCATGTGCATGTGTTACATGTGTATAATATAGAATTAAAAGCTGAGGTACATAATATTTCTAATTATATATGCGTATAATTAAATTAATGCCAAAAGTAGAATTGGCTTCAGATGACAAAAGTATAATAAACTTAATCTCCTCTTATATGTTTTTCTACTCTCTGATTACATTCTTTTAAGTCTTTTATGCATAAAATAACATTTCGTCCGAAGAAATGATTTAGAGAACTTAGTCAAATTTGACTTTGTAAAAATGATAATAATACTAATCAAAACGCGATAACATGTCGAGAGGTTATCTGTCACAACAACGGTATGCAAGGCAAAGATGTGAAATGGTATAATATAATTATTAACTAAGGGCGAGTATATTTCTTCTTTGTGCATGAGGTGTGCTGTTCGTTAATAATTATTAACGAACAGCACAGTTCATGCACAAAGCAGAAATATACTCGCTTTTAGTTAATAATTATATTATTCCATTCCCCCCACATCTTTGCCTTGTATACCGTTGTTATGACAGATTTTCTAACCTCTCGTCATGTCTCATCGCGTTTTAATTAGTTATTATCATTTTTACGGAGTCAAATTCGACTGTAAGTTCTCAAAATTATTTTCACGGACGAAGTGTCATTTTATTCATAAAAGACTTAAAAGAATGTAATCAGCATGGAGGATAGCCTCCATGGTAATCAGGGAGTAGAAAAATATATAATAGGAGATTAAGGCCGGTATTCATGGTCGGATCTTATATTTAAGACCGTCTTAAGTACGATCTTAAGATGTCATGAGCCAATCACAGAGCCGTATTAGCATCTTAAGACATTACTTAAGACGATCTTGAAGACTATGAATACCGGCCTATGGCTGCATTGAGCGGAACACAACGTTGAGTTCATCTTACCAACACTCTACGTTGATTCGTTGGTTCTAAAAGTAGGCACCAATCACGTTTGATTGCTACTGAGCAGCTCTGTCCGCTGAATACAGGCAATAGTACCCTTAAGGCCATCACACACAAAATGCATAACGTCGCATAAGCATAGCATAAGACCGCTGGACCAATGAGCATCTTATGTAAATTAATATGGCGGCTTTATGCTGGATGCTCATTGGTCCAGCGGTCTTATGCTATGCTTATGCTACGCTATGCATTTTGTGTGTGATGGCCTTTATTATGAATGCCGGCCTTTGTGTATCATGGCCTTATGTTCAACACGATAATTTTATGAAAGGTTAGGAATTCTGTCATAACAATTGTTGAAAAAATTTATATTAACCGTTTTGCGAGCAAATGTATTTCTACTTTTATTGGTACTCTGCTGCCTGATAATAATTGCGGAATAATATAAATATTAATTATTGAATAATTATATAATGCTGAGTTTCCACTGAGCGCGTCACGCGTTGCGTCATCCGTCTTAACCAATCAAGACGTTCCATTTTATTACTGTCAGCTTAATTCTGCATCTTTGCCTTGTATGTACATTTATTTGTATATGTTCTGTGTGTACATCGTTGTTGTGACAGATTTCCTAACCTTCCGTAAAACCATCGTGTTGTAATTACATAATAAGTGATTGAAGTTTTTACACGAGCTACTCATTATCGTATTAATTAATTTGATTAAACGTCTATTTCAGTTAGAAAGGACCTCTTAACGGCATATACCATGCATCTGTAAGGGCTCAGACACAATGCGAGGAATAAGGAACAAGGAATAGAATTCATAGTCGCATCCTTTTTTAATTGACGTGCATTGAAAAAGGATGCGATTATTAATATCTATTCCTTGTTCCTTATTCCTCGCATTGTGTCTGAGCCCTTACAGCAGACCTCGGCAAGAAATGCACTTCTCGGCCGATTTTCAACTGGCTCCGCCTACCGCTGTTCCCCTTACCTCGCCGTCCCGCGCGCGGCCTACGAATCGCCCGAGGCTCAGGACCGTAAAAATATGTTTACAATAGTTTTCCACGTCACCCGTGAGGTACTATTGTTGACGCGTTTTTTTTTTGTGGTATCCCCTGTAGGCCTAATCCACTGATGACTGATATACGACCCTTTACCTAATTGAACCATAATTAAGGAAATTAACAATAAATGAAGATTTAAGTTGACTTTCGGGATTTTTTACACGCGAGAGCGGGAACGTCGACTTGCATATTAGTTGTAGCAAGCCGCATAAGACGCGGTAAAGATTTGTCGCTTAAAGAAGAACGTTTTTCACTTTTTATAAGTTTCATTTTTGAAAATGAAGTCTCACATAAATATGTGGATCCAAACATGGAATAAATTCGAAGTCCGAAATCATGAAGTTTTGGGTATGATGATTTTTTCAAAAGTTTGAAAAAATTAGCACCGGTTTCTTTAACCGTTTTGAGAGAAAAGTCACTGTGTAAATCACATAATTCATCCGGCAAGTCAAGATGCTGTTCTTCGATTGGCGCTGTAAGGGGATTCTCAAAAAGAATTAATTCGGTTCTAAGTTTTTCAAAACAACTAAAACGCGTATTGAATTCTTCTATAAGACAATCTACGAAATTAATATATTCCTTGAAATTACAGTTACTGCCGTGTTCTTCGATAAGAATCTGGCAAGAAGGAAAAAAGTGAAAATTATTATTATTTAAGTGAGATTTGAATAACTGTAATTTTCTTCGGAAAGAATCGACATGACTAACTAATTGGGAAATATTTTGATTTGGTCTTTGCAGCTTTAAATTGAGAAGCCTAAGTTGATTAGTCATGTCAGTAATAAAGGCAAGCTCACAGAGAAATGTGATATCTTGCAAAATGACTATATATTCCTGAAAGTTTGGATTGTTTATTTCTTGCAAGAAAAGGAGGATTTCTTTTCTTATGGCAAAAAATATTTCCAAACATTTAGCAGCACTAAGCCAACGTACTGAACAATAAAGTGGGACATCTGTATGAATAGCATTATGTTCCTCGAGAAATAATTTAAATTTTCGATGACTAAGGAACTTCTGTCCACCTTTAATTATATTAATTATTTTTGTCACAGTCTCCATAGCTGTTGACAGTTTCACAACTTTGCCGCTTAGTGCTTCTTGATGGATTATACAATGTATAAGAGGGATATTAATGTTTCGCTGCTTTAATTGACCGGCGAATCCTATCTTTGAACCGGTCATAGCTCTCGCGCCATCAGTTGCAATCGAAGAACATTTATTAAAATTAATACCAAATTTTTTAAGCGACTCTTCAACTGCTACAAAAATATCAAGACCCGTTGTCGTGGTGTTTAAAGGGACGAAATCTAAAAGCTCCTCAACACACGAGAAATCGTCTTGTACGATTCGAGTAAAAATACTCAGTTGACTCGTGTGTCGAATATCGGTGCTCTCGTCAAGACATAACGAAAAATATGTACATGACGTCAGAAGGTTCTTTAATTTTTCCGTTATAGAATTACTCATATCAGTAATTCTTGAAGTAATAGTTTTTGCACTGAGAGGTATGCTCATTGCTTCGTCAAGAGTCAAGGAATTGTCGAAAGCTTTTACTGCTTCGATGATACACTTTTTCACAAAAGTACCTTCGGTAAATGACTTTGAATTTTGTGCAATGAGGAAAGAAATAGCGTAAGAGGCTAGTAGGGATTTTTGAGAAGAAGATTTAGAAGAAGTTATTGATGCACTTTTCTTGATAAACCAATTTCAATCCTTCAATAATATTCAATTTCTCTGAATTTGAATAATTGGAATATTCAATCGAATGAAGTTTTATGAAATGCCTCTTTATTACAAATTTTTTTATTACCGAAGGTTCGAAACCGCAAAGTAAACATACCGTTCGATCGGAAATGTAACTGAAGAAATAATTAGCTTCCCAAGATTTATCAAATTGTTGAGCATACCTTTTATCATCCATCCTGAAGATGATTTATTCAAAGAGGAATAAAAGCTGTTAACTCGATCTGCCGATGTGCCCACTACGACCTTCACAAGTGATATGCATAAGATTGTTAGAAAACAATCGGCAACAGCGTCGCCGATTGTTTTCTACCAACAGTCGCCGTTATATGGGCGATGTTGTTTGTCTCTCGCAGCTTTAAAAATAAATCTGTTGAAACATCAGTTATAAACTCTCATGATCGTAGTGGACACATCACACAATGACATTTCTCAAAACGATTAAAGAAATCGGCACTGATTTTTACAGAATTTTGAAAAAATCATACCCAAAACTATGATTTCGGACTGTATTTATTCCATGTTTGGATCCACATATTTATGTGAGACTTCATTTTCAAAAATGAAACTTATAAAAAGTGAAAAACGTTCTTCTTTAAGCGACAAATCTTTACCGCGTCTTATGCGGCTTGCTACAACTAATATGCAAGTCGACGTTCCCGCTCTCGCGTGTAAAAAAATCCCGAAAGTCAACTTAAATCTTCATTTATTGTTAATTTCCTTAATTATGGTTCAATTAGGTAAAGGGTCGTATATCAGTCATCAGTGGATTAGGCCTACAGAAGATACCACAAAAAAAAAACGCGTCAACAATAGTACCTCACGGGTGACGTGGAAAGCTATTGTAAACATATTTTTACGGTCCTGAGCCTCGGGCGATTCGTAGGCCGCGCGCGGGACGGCGAGGTAAGGGGAACAGCGGTAGGCGGAGCCAGTTGAAAATCGGCCGAGAAGTGCATTCTTGCCGAGGCTG
>JASTWR010002116.1:0-26222 GCA_030770355.1 Harpagoxenus sublaevis
TTAATTGTACATTTTTTTAAATTTTATCTATGGTCGCTTAATTTCCGCTTCTGCTAGTGCCATCGTGCGATCGTGCCACGATCGCGATATACATTTAGATTATTTAGAAGACCGCGCCCGTCGTGGGAGATCGTGAATCGCGTTCGCGGGTGTCAGGTGTCTCGTGCGCGCAGCGGCCCGTCGCTCGTGAAAAGGACGCGACGCCGCGGCCGGCGAGAGACGGTCAAGGACGTGGTAAAGCGCGTCTCATCGTGCCGCGAGTCGCAACGGCCCGTCATTACGGCCAATCCAGGCCAATCACTTCAGTTATTCCGCCGCTGTGTCAAGTCGTCCGCACTGCCTCGTCATCATGTACAAAGCGACCCGAGCGTCGTCCCACCGCGTGGGAAAACCTCGCCGTCGGCGCCGCGAGAGGTATAAGGATGCACCGCGACGTTCTCGCTTAAACAATAGGCGCGGTCGCTCTATCTCTCATTGCGTGTACCTAGCCTCGAAAGAACTTGTTAGTCCCGGTCTACAATCAGTCATATGTCGGAGTCGGATGTCGGAACGTAACCGATGGACCAATGAGATAATTTCTTTTTTGCAAACAAATTTTCCTCATTGGACCACGGCTAAGTTCCGACATCCGACTCCGACATATGACTGATTGTAGACCGGGACTTAGTATCATTGAAATATCGGTTTTTCTTTACAGTTTTAGAACAATGTCGATCACTCAGGATCGTCCGGAATTATACAAAGAAGTCAAGCTGTATAAAAACGCCCGGGAGAGGGAGAAGCACGATGATCTGTATGCCGTGATACATTGCAACATTTGGAAAAGGCTTACATCAGGGTCTGCGTTACGCCAAAGGAATACACGGAAGCGTGTAGCAAACTGTTATTGCAATATAGAGCTGCGTTTAAACAGGTGAGCGTTCAGTGCATAAATTAAGAATTAATGAGTCCCTTTATATACAATGTTATTTTTATATTTATCGAGTATATTTAATGAAGAATAGTGTATAAACTCAAGTATATTTAACGGAGAATATATAAACTCCATTTTCTTGTTATAGGTACAAAGCGATCAATTTCCAACAATTGATACCTTCTCCAGAACATTCCGCTTAGATTGTCCCGCTGCCCTCGAGAGAATCAAGGAGGACAGGCCAATCACGATAAAAGACGACAAGGGCAATACTTCTAAATGCATTGCCGACATTGTTTCGCTGTTTATCACACTCATGGATAAATTACGACTGGAAATCAAAGCCATGGATCAACTGCACCCGGATCTAAGAGATTTCATGGATCCATGAATCGCCTCAGTATACTACCCAGTGACTTTGATGGTAAAGAGAAAGTTTCAGAGTGGTTGCAGACCCTTGATAATGTCTGCTTCTGATGAATTATCGGACACTCAAGTCAGACAATTAATATTATTATATTATTAATATTATTATTTCAGATTATTTACTCGCAATCAAGGCATGTATACTATCGGAATTTGCAAGGAAACCCAGAGATTTACGTGACGTAGACAGGTGGAAGGCCACGGAATTTCGGCAATTTTTATTGTACACTGGAATTGTCGTAACGAAACCAATATTATCTTCGACTGCCTATACTCACTTCGTTTGTCTTTGTGTTGCTATAAGAATATTAATTGATCCGCAATTGTGTTTCAAATTTAACGCTTATGCAGATTCACTGTTATTGTGGTTTGTTTCCAACTTTGGAAGTATTTATGGTGATGAATATATATCTCATAATGTTCACAATCTTGTTCATCTTGTAAAGGATGTAAAAAATTTTGTTTCATTAGATAATTTCAGTTGCTTTAAGATTGAAAATCACATGCAAAAGATAAAGAAGAAATTGCATAACAGCGGTAATCCTCTGGAGGAATAAAAGTGTACAACCCCAGTGAGAAATGAAAAGTCGAAATGATATCACAATAATATCGGAAATATTTCCTCGAAATTCAAAATCGATTCGAGAAACAGATGGTCCTAATTTCGAGGTCCTTTTCGATATCGAAATCAGCTCGGTTTCAAGACATTTTCGATATCGGAATCAGCTCGGTTTCGAGACATTTTTTATATCGGAATCAGCTCGATTTCAAGTAATTTTTGACATCCAAAAGAGCTAAATTTTGAATTATTTTTTACATCAAAAGCAGTGCAAATTTAACATACCACATCGAAGCATTAGCTGGGTTTCGTACAGCGCATATGCGTGCACATATCTATAGCATACTACGTAACGTTTACTATAGAAAAATGCGTGCATATAATAATGCGCTTTACGGGATCCAGCCTATATATTGCCTTATCTTTTACCAATATGTATATGTAAACACGATTTACAAGAAATGTATTTATTGTTTATTAGATTAAATTAAACTAAAGGTAAGTAACAAAATTATAGGAAATACTATTTATTTTTGTATTTTATTTTTCTTCAAAATTTTCGTACTAATGAAAAATGTGTATAAGACATAGAAATAAAGAAGAAAGTACAAAATAGCTGCCGCCTTTCTAAAATTAAACAAACTTTCATGCATTATAATACTCTTGAGTAAAGCTACGTACAGTCCTTCTAAACAAAAGACGGATTTATAATCTTACACATCAGTATCATTTCATTAAGTCAACAGCAGAATAACAACAAATTTCGCGCTGAATAAACTAAGAAAAACTAAGAAAATTCATTCAACATTTTGTGATTGACCTAGTAAAGTAAAATAACGTGTAAAAATAAGAGGTCAAAATGAGTCCACACATTGGTACATCCACACATTGGTACATCGCAATCTGCATAAAAGATTCATGTATGCATAAAAGATTCATGTATAATACTCTCTAGCGTTGCAACTGCTGTAAATTAGATTTTATACCATTTGAATCGTATAACCGCAAGAATAAGATACCTAAATCAAAATTTGTAATTCCTACATCCTGATCGAAACATCACTATTTTTCCTTTCTTGCCTTCTTTGTACGACTGTTCTTTTTTCTCTTGCGTATCTCATCCTAATGTCAGTTATTAATTTATGAACGGAACTGCGAAATGAGAAAATCGATCTATCACTTTCCTATATATTATACAACGTTTTCCAAAACTATCAATACGTATATTCGGATTTTAAGAGAAAATTATTTTAATAAATAATTTTACAGATAATAATTATCTTTATGACTAGCTAAAATCTTTGAAATACTTAAAAATTAGCCGTATTATGTTGATGACTTTGTCCCCCTTACAGACTCGGAGACATGTCCTTTAGTCCTTTTCCCAAAAGAACCATCTTCCTGCTTTCTCCATGAGCTGTTGGTCAGCCACGTTGAAGAAATTTTCTCTGCCACAGAAATATCACTGACGTCAAACCTGATTAGTAGAGCTCCTGGAAAGCAAAAAATAATAAAAAAAATAAGATGACATTATCGCCAATCACTGTGACAATTGTTGTAGGTATAAACTAATAATCATAAATTTTCAAATAATTTTCAAGAATCATAGAATTTAAATTTTTAATAATACTTTTGTACCAAAGTTGACCTCCATTAATTTATATTATTTAGATATTTGAAGGAGTGTCAAGCAATGTCTTATATGACAAAGAAATGTTAGGAAACAAAGGTTTCAGTTTAATTAGCAGCAAGTCAAGTTTTCACATTGAAAGCAAACCACTTTCCAAGGCCCAAATATGCAACTCTTTAATAAGATAAGTTTCCTTTTCCTCGTTCTTCTCAAAGTAAAGTTCCATTTGGTCATGGTTAGGATCTTGATTAGAATTTGCAGATGTGGTAGATCTTGAATCGTCACTATCATCGCTACTGTTATTACTGGAAAATCACCATCACTATCGTTGACATCAACATCATCACTCGAATGATTACTTTCATTAAAATTATCATCATAACCATTATCATTTACATTTTCGCTTCTGTCTGCACTTTCATATTCCTTGTTATCTTGTCTACTTAAAACATTAAAATTGCTAGAAGCTGCTGCAATGCAATCCTCCTGCATTTCAGTTTCTTGTGTTATCTCCACTTCGACTCTCATTATCTGAACTGTCTTCTAATAAATCTACGAAAGATTTATAAAGAATCGAAGAAATATTTTCTAGTCTTGCTCTTTTGTGCTTTGCTCTGTTGATCTTTCTGTTAAGTTATCTCTTAAAATACCTGATCTTCAAGATAAATTAAAAAGAAAAAGTTAGACAAATATTTTCCTCAATACAAGCAAGGAAGAAAGTATCTCTCAAAACTAACGCTGGTATAAGAATGCATAGTCAGATGGACTAGAATCTTGCTTGAAGGTTAGGATGTCAAGGCAACACAGGCTGTGATCAATTTGGCGCTATAAATGGTTCGAAGCGTTAAACTGGAATCACACAATGCAAGATTGTCATGCCTGCATTCTTGCACGCTGACTGACGCTGACCAATGCATTGAACGTTGCTCGTTTTGCTGTTTAAAACGTTAACTTTCCATCGTTGCAAGCTTCGTATAACTTTATGTGACGTTTTAAACAGCAAAACGAGCAACGTTCGATGCATTGGTCAGCGTCAGTCAGCGTGCAAGAATGCAGGCATGAAAATCTTGCATTGTGTGATTCCAGCTTAACGCTTCGAAGCATTTATAGCGCCAAATTGATCACATGAGCCTGTGTTGCCTTTACATCTTAATCTTCAAGCAAGATTGTAGTCCATCTGACTGATATGCATTCTTATACGAAATAACGAAGGGTAAAATAATATTTCTAGTACTCACTGGTAGATTTTCGTTGTCCATTGCAAGATATAATGAACCCTGCAAGCTGAAGCCACTGCACGTGAGAACAATTACGATGTTTAACCGGCAATACTGCTACCTTTGAAGCATTTATAGCGCCAAATTGATCACAGCCTGTGTTGCCTTTACATCCTAACCTTCAAGCAAGATTGTAGTCCATCTGACTGATATGCATTGTTATACGAAATAACAAAGAGTAAAATAATATTTGTATTACTCACTGGTAGATTTTCGTTGTCCGTTGCAAGATATAATGAACCCAAGCTGAAGCCACTGCACGAGAACAATTACGACGTTATATAACCGGCAAAACTGCTACCAATGAACCGCTGTACGTCAGCTACATGTGGCTACATGCTGCCAAATGCACCGAGATTAGGTTAGGCCAAGGATGCCAGACTCGCGGTTTTTGCCAGCCACTACCAGCCAGTGGTGGGGATGGGCAGAGATGCCAACTTTGCATTTCAGCAACGCAGCCGGGCGCTTCGGCTGGCTTCGGCCAGCTTCGAGCGGGAAGAGGATAGACAGATCTGCTGTCTTCTTCTTCTCTCTCGAGCTATGGCTATTGGCTAGGCGATTCCGGATCTCGTGAATGCCGAGTTGGCGAGGCGACCAGGCGACGCGTGACATTATATCGGCGCGCGACATCAATTATCGATGTATTTTCCTACATATAAATCTAAAAAATAAATAAATCTAAAAAATTCTTTAATAAAAAATTATTATATATTTTTTTTACATGTTAATAAAAAATTAAAATTTGATTTCAAAGATAAAAATCCACTCTTGGCCAATATGTACGTTTCTTTATTTAAAAAGAATCTGTTTATTTAACAATCTCTATTTAAAGAATTAATTTCAACACAATGATATTATTAAGTGCTAAAAAAAATTATAGTTTATAGTTTATACTATTCTTCTTTCTGTCATTGAATTTATTTGCCATTAAATGTATAACGTACATATTGTTGCTCAACGGAAACCGCGCGAAGGTGGTTACTTGTTCGTAATAGACATCTCAATCGCTTGTGGAACATAAGTATGTAAAGGAACTTGCTGTCGTGTGTGTATATACATGCATATACCAATACATTTCCCTCCTGACGGAAGAGACCACCACCTTCTCGCAGTTTCCGTTGAGCAACAATATGTACGTTATACATTTAATGGCAAATAAATTCAATGACAGAAAGAAGAATAGTATAAACTATAATTTTTTTTAGCACTTAATAATATCATTGTGCTGAAATTAATTCTTTAAATAGAGATTGTTAAATAAACAGATTCTTTTTAAATAAAGAAACGTACATATTGGCCAAGAGTGGACTTTTATCTTTTAAATCAAATTTTAATTTTTTATTAACATGTAAAAAAAATATATATAATAATTTTTTATTAAAAAATTTTTTAGATTTATTTATTTTTTAGATTTATATGTAGGAAAATACATCGATAATTGATGTCGCGCGCCGATATAATGTCACGCGTCGCCTGGTCGCCTCGCCAACTCGGCATTCACGAGATCCGGAATCGCCTAGCCAATAGCCATAGCTCGAGAGAGAAGAAGAAGACAGCAGATCTGTCTATCCTCTTCCCGCTCGAAGCTGGCCGAAGCCAGCCGAAGCGCCCGGCTGCGTTGCTGAAATGCAAAGTTGGCATCTCTGCCCATCCCCACCACTGGCTGGTAGTGGCTGGCAAAAACCGCGAGTCTGGCATCCTTGGGTTAGGCTCGAGCGATATAGCCCCGCAAGAATCGATATATCGACGTATCGCGGCGTGTTGCTTTCGTCGACGACGCCAAATGAGCTATGTCCGCTCGCGGCGTGTTGCTTTCGCTGACGACACCGAGTCGGCTAGAGTCCGCTCGCGGCGTGTTGCTTTCGCCGCCGTCGCCGAATCGGCTAAGTCCGCTCACGACCGTATATATCGTCAATCAACCGCAGTATATATATCGATACACTTATCCCGATAGGAAAGACATACATATATGTACATGTATATATAACATTATATGACGAAACCTGGATGAAGTTGGGAATGCTGCAATTTAATATGTTTTATATAGTATTTGCAACGATATCATATTGATATCATTTCGATCTCAAATCGACATTTTACGTATAAACGGATGTGCACAGAGTTACAACCAGTAACTTTGAACAAAACAGTAGTAGGAGTGGCTATTTATCATTATGTCAGTTTATTTAAAGTTACTCGAAAATAGGTCGAAATTCAAATAAACGTCGAGTTTTTTACCCTTGCCAGCGCTGTCGAGCTAATTTTGACGACCACGACGTTGTTTCGACATCCTTTCGGTATTACATTTCTCACTGGGACTTAGTCTATAAGAAAGATGTATGCCTGCGTCTTTTATCGCAATTCTGAGTTTTAAGTCAGGTTATCTATATTTGTTCTTCTGCATATAGTTGTGATAATCCTACAGACTGAACTTATAGATTGTTGCAGGTGATATTAATATGTATGTAAATACATTGTACATACATATACCTATGTATATGCATATATTTAATACATACACTAAGAGAAAAAATATTTATATTTAAGTACATAAGCTATATTAGAGGACACCTAATAAATAATTTTTTTGAATTAAGTGATATTTGGTAATCCCCAAAAAATATTACTTAAAAGAAATTATTTATTAGGTGTCCTCTAATAGCTTATTTAGTCTGCGTAAAATATAAAATATACGTAAATATTTGTGTATACACATACCTTTAGTCAATTAAGAAATATATCTTATTTATAATAAATAAAGTGCAAAATATACCTATAATGTTCAAAATATTATAAACACAAAAAATAAGAATTAATAAAATAAAATATAAATCTATTAATTAAATTTGTTTTTATTTATTCCGCAAAATGTTTTAAATTATATTTAATAGTAATACAAAATATTTTTATAAATTATTGCAGATACATTGCGCTGTAATATGGTTACAACATTACAGTGCAATATTACTAAAGGCGGACATTTTATTGTTAATAGCTGGATAGCAAATGTAACGGTTTTCTAATGTTATAACGTGTATTAAAAATATTATTATACGTTTGCTAATACTTTACTTAAAAAGAAAAAAAGATTACCTTGGATAAAAATCTCAAAAGTATCACGCGGTAATGCAGCCAACAACAGCCATTTCGTTTCACGTTTCACTATCACGTTACACGTTCCACGTTTCACGTTTCATTTTTCACAGTTCACATTTCACTTTTCACAATTCACGCTAGGGGAAAAGTTTCATGATCTGTATACAAGACCGTGACTGCAAGGGCGCGTTCGGGGAGACGCTATTAGCGCTAACAGCGTCATTCTATCTTTATCGCTCACCAGGTGTGAAACAAGGATAGAACAAGCAAATAGCGCTAATAGCGCGCTCTCCGAACGCAGCCCATATATGTCCTTAGCATAAATGGCTGCCGAGTCACGTGATTTGCGATGGCCAATCAGGACTCGTAACACCAGTCGCGCTTCTCTACGATACAGGGACTCTAGCACTCAGTTGGGAGTGAATTTTGGAACACAGCTGTAAACAGCAACGCTTTCTTCTCTTTTTTTCACTTTTAAAAATAGTAACAGGTTACTTTGGGTTACTTGAATCTTTCGTTAAAGAAAAGCGGATGTACACGGGCATACGTGGAAGAATCTGCAGCTTGAGGTGGTTGTTGCACCAACTTGAGGTAATTATTAATGATGATACGCTTGAAACTGATTTATACACACATACAAATAACATTTAGCATGTTTATTTTTTCATAAAATATCTATCATTTATTCGTGTGTGTAACTGTTGTGGAAGATAAATTTTAAAACAGCGTCATTTAATCACGTTTTCATACTTTAATCGTATTGTAATAATGCTCGAATTTTCTTCGAATAAGCAAATGTGAATTTTGAGGTTAACTACAGATGAATTCTATTAGGCTCGTTTAGTCGTTTGTATAGTTTATTTATTACAAATTTTAGCAGGTCGTTATCGATTTCTAATTTGAATTTTTTTTTAAGCAGGAGGAACCTACAATAGATCGAAATAAGCCGAGAAAGTACATAAATCTATCTTAAGTACATCTCGAAACAATGCCTTCTCGAGACGATCAGAGCCAAGGACGCATAGCAAATTTTAAATTTAATAATAAACACGAAGTATGTGTAAATTATTTTCTAATTTATATAACTTAAATAAAGGATTTACGGCAGCTAACGTTTCTATTCCATATTATTTAAGATACAACTTTGTATCTAGATACCTTGTATGCTTTTTGTGTTGATTTTCTGTATAACTTACATAAAGATGTTTCAATTATTTGATATAGATTGCTACATGTATACGAAACATTTTACACATTTAATATATGTATAATATATGTATCTCAGGAAGCACGAATAAGAAGGAATGCATTATCGGTGGAGCTACGAAAAGCCAAGAAAGATGATCAGTTGTCAAAACGACGTAATCTCAACACACAAGAACTAGTAAATTTAGCGGACAATGCTGCTCTTTCGCCCACTTCTGCTCTCTCTATAGATGAGATTGTAAATCACATAAATTCGCCAGACGAAACATCACAATTGTTGGCGATTCAGACCTGCAGAAAATTATTAAGTCGAGAAAAAAACCCTCCTATAAATGATATGATAGAAGGTGGCATAGTACCGCGCTGTATTAAACTTTTGGATAGCGATCATAAGTACGTTTAAAAACCAAATAAATAATCGGTTGATTTACATTTTTATTTTTTTTTTTTATTTTTTAATAAGATAATTTTGTTATTTTTAGTATTTCTTTGCAATTTGAAGTAGCATGGGTATTGACTAACATAGCTTCGGGTACGTCCGAACAAACGCAAAACGTTGTGAAATATGGAGCGGTACCAAAATTAGTGAAGCTGCTCAAGTCTGCGTCACCTATTGTTGCCGAACAAGCGGTATGGGCCTTGGGAAACATAGCCGGAGATGGACCGTATGCGCGCGATCTTGTTCTTGCGAATGAGGCTCTACCTCTTCTGCTCGATTTAATTAAACCTGATACCTCAGTAAGTGACATTGAATTTAATAACTTTTGTATTTAAAATCTACAATAATAAGTGAAACTTGATCGATATATGAATACCACGAGTAAATAGGGAAACGCCATTTTTGGTCGGACAGGATCTTTTTGTAGCCTAATAATATTTTTATGCAAATTTATAGATATACATTTTTTCATTCAGCAAAATATGCGCCAGTTATTTTTCGGTCTTGAAACACAGTCTCGTTGGAATAGTAAATTCATATAACTAAATTGATAATTTTTTGGCTACATTCGTCTTGCTTGCTTTCACCTTGACGGTATTGACACCCGGCAACAATTTTGTTCATCTAATGCTATTTGCAAGCTGGATGGCAATCAGACAAAAACATTTTTAAAGGCAACTGCATTTAACAATAGCTAATTGTTAATATTGACAGTCAATGAGAATTTTACAATTTTTTAGGTTTAGTTTGATTGTATATCATGTACGGTCGTATTTTTACTTACTTATTGTTCACTTAAGGCTATTCTACAATTGCGTAAGCGTAGAGTTGTAGGAGTAGGAGTAGTAGTAGTCGTGAATTTTGTACAACGGATCAATCTACAATAGAGTAAAGATACGTTGTAAACTTGATTACAGCAACCTGCAATCAGAGTGCAGTTTTGTGTCTCGAAACTTAGAGCAGTACTTTCTTCGTGTTCCATGATGAAAACGATGAAAACCAAAAACACACTACAATAAAAAGAATAATTTCCAACTTGAGATCTTGAGAGTTGTTTTCACGTGTATTTCGACACAGCACTCTGATTGGTTGGCTCTTACGTTCACATCTGTTGTAGTCGTGAAAGATGAAGTTCAACCATCTTCCACAACACGCTCTACAACCGGAAGTACCGCTTTACAACCACGCCTACAACACTCTTACAACTACTTACGACCACGCTTACGCAATTGTAGAATAGCCTTTAGAATTCTACAATATTGTTTTTATTTTTATTGCAAAAAGGTGAAAATGATATCGAACTACGTCGGTATTGGTTTAAAACATTTAGACAGTATTTTAATATTCTTAACACTCTGTTTTCTTAATTAAATTATAAATAATTTTAAAAATATCAACTAAAAAGAGAGAATTATATTACTGTATTAAAGATATACAACAGCATTGAGAAACTGGGCTTCTTATTAGTGAAGGTACATGGAAAGTACTAAAATAATTATTATTCATAAAGAAATAAAATTATATGCAGAACAATTTATTATACATATATTAAGGAGAGCTTTATTATATCTTGATAACAAAAGCCTCAAATACGATACCCGTTTGAAAGAAGTTGTGATTAAAATTAAAGAAATATTTTCAACTAACTACTTTCTCATGATATTTCGTTTCGTTTGATAACAGTTTGAGATCATAGCTTTTCTCATTTATTAGATCAATTATTTGGGATGTTTACATTGAAATAAAATATTTTTTGTTCTTGAATTTCTCTCTTTTTGTTCTTTGTTAGCATCAAAATTAGTAATATTTGCGTTCGTCTTAGTTGAAAATGGTTACGCTTTCATTACACTACGTCTTTTAAGAAACCGAAAGTGAGCGAGTAATAATAATGTATTTGCTGGAAAATTATATCTTTATCTATAAATTATATCGCTTTACGAAAGCGTTTTAAAATTGTTTTTGTTTAATAAGTAGACAATATTCCAATGTTTTCTGATAATAATGAAATAAGCAGATGACATTCATGCGCAACATCGTATGGACCTTATCTAATTTATGTCGAAATAAGAATCCACCTCCATCCTTCGACTTGATCAAACCTGTTCTACCAGTATTTAATCGTCTGCTTAGTTATACGGATCAAGATGTGCTTGGTAAGAAACATTCACGTTTTATCGGTTATCCTTATTTTATTACATAATTTATTTTGAATCTGAGATACTTATGTATTACTTATGACGTTGCTTGTTCTAGCCGATACCTGTTGGGCGCTTTCTTATCTCACCGATGGATCCAACGACAAGATACAAGCAGTATTGGAAACCGGCATTATACCGAAACTTGTACAGTTGCTAACGTCACAGGAAGGAACTATTCTTACTCCAGCATTGCGTACAGTTGGAAACATAGTGACGGGTGACGATGCTCAAACGGACGCTGTGATTCTCGCGGGAGGATTGACGCATATTGGTGCCTTATTGCGGTATCACCGCGCTAACATTGTGAAGGAAGCTGCTTGGGCAATCAGTAACATTATGGCTGGTAATACAGACCAAATTCAAAGTGCGATAAACGCTGGTCTGTTACCACCGTTGATCGAAGTACTTCAGTTTGTAAGTATATTTATGCATACGCGCAAGAATCAACCAAAGATTTGTTTTAAATTTATACAGAATTTTGTAGATAAATATATCCATATGTTTTAGGGAGATTATAAGGTACAAAAGGAAGCTGCATGGGCTGTAACTACCTTGACAACGGGAGGAACGATTCAACATTTAACCGAATTAGTGGGAGCGGGCGTATTGCTACCTTTTTGTAATTTATTGGAGGCAAAGGACTGGAATACTGTCATTGTTGTCTTAGATGGTCTAACTAATATCTTGCATGCTGCAGAAAAAATAGGACAAATAGAAAGAGTTGCCATTATGATCGAAGAAGCTGGAGGATTAGATAAAATAGAAGCTCTTCAACATCATCAGAATGAGCAAGTTTATCAGAAATCTATGGCTATACTTGATGCGTATTTTTCTCAGAAGGTTTGTACATTTATTTTATGTTCATAAATCAAAGACTATGTAGAAAAACTCATTTTTCTCGTAGATATCTAAATATTTTTAACTAAATATAGGCAAATTTCTTAAGATTTTAATAAAATTTTATCTGCACTAAATTGAACGGTGTTAACCATATTATTAATTCAATAAAGATATTTGCGTATTTCTCTTTCAACAAATAAAAAAATGTAATTTTTTAGGACGAAGAAGAAGAGACTCTTACTTCTAAAGTTAACGAGAATGCTGATGAACAGATTGAGTTTAACATGACGGAGGACCCACCGATAAATAAATTTAATTTTTGAATAAGTACATCTTTGAATTTGGATTAAAGTACTACGAATTAAGGAATTTATCAATATGAGACTTGATTATCAATTTGTTATAGTTCATAATGATAGCTGCCTACAATAAAAACTAGAATGCTTAAGTCAATCGAGTGTCAGTAATATTTGTGTGACAAAAAATGATAGAAAAGAAAAAGCAACACGATTCTATTATTATTACAACTATAAACAATGATCTCATCTTTTTATATGTATTATAAGAATAAAATTATTATTATTAAGTGTTGAACACAGTAACTTCGTTTCGATAATTGAGTCTCATTTTTTAAATGTTTCTAGATATACATGAAATTTCATTGTTACGTTAATTTCAGATAAAAAGCTTTTGATACTAATCATTTGATGTAATTTCTAGAAGTTACTGCAATTTTCCAATATTTACAAGTTTATTTGTTAAATCTCGTAACTGATCAGTGTATTTTGTAATAGAAATAATCGAGATGCAATCTAGCTTCCTTTGTACTACTTTCGTTGAAAAAAGAAAATAATTCGGCTTGATGTTTTATTCTTTCTTTTTTATGCAGAAAATTATTAATGTATTAAGTTTCAAGTTTACTCTTGTATCTTTACTAATATTCAATCATTTCTTTACAGACTTTTATTTAAAACCGTTATTTTTAAAAATTAGTTTTGATAATTCGTAGATTCGATAATTTCACGATTAATAATTCATCTATTACTCGATACTATATATTATAAATTCTATGTAAAAGGTATTATTATTATTAGGTGTACAAATAAGTCTCCGCCGTTTTACAATAGATGGCCCCACCAGGAGGTTATGGTTGAAATTGTCGGATGTAAAGTGTTATATCGTAAGGTTGGACATCTGGCAACACCATAAACTTGACATAGTATCAGACTGTATCGGCATCACATAATTCTTTTCGTGCGAAAATGTCGAATTTTGAGCCGAATAAGCGTCATTTGCGGGAACTTTTGATTTATTTCTTTAATTTGAAGAAATCTGCAGCTGAGGCGCATCGATTGCTTGTAGAAGCATATAATGAGGCTGCTTTAAGTGAGAGAAGTTGTCGTGAGTGGTTTCAAAAGTTTAAGAACGGTGATTTTGACGTCGAGGACAAAGAACGTAGCGGAAGGCCGAAAGTGTACGAAGACACGGAATTGGAAGCATTATTGGAGGAAGATTCGTGCCAAACGCAAAAAGAACTTGCACTTACATTAGGAGTGACTCAACAAGCAATTTCACATCGTTTAAAATCGTTGGGAATGATTCAGAAGGAAGGAATTTGGGTTCCATATGAACCCACATGTTGCGGCACCTGTCAAAACCTACTTGAAAACACTCAATTGGGAAGTTTTACCCCACCCGCCGTATTCACCAGACATTGCTCCCTCTGATTACCATTTGTTTCGATCGATGGCGCACGGCCTGTCTGAGCAGCACTTTACATCATATGAAGATGCCAAAAATTGGATCGATTTGTGGATAGCCTCAAAAGATGAAGCGTTCTTCCGACGCGGTATCCATAGCCTGCCAGAAAGATGGGAAAAAGTAGTGGCTAGCGATGGACAATACTTTGATTGAAACATAAGGTACCGTTCTTTCACAATAAATGCCCAATTTTTGATAAAAAACGGCGGAAACTTATTTGTACTCCTAATATATAGGTATAATTATACATATATGAAATATGTCCAATGTCCACACATGGTTTTTTTCTCTTGTATAATCTCTGTTGTTCGTGGTGTACGGAAAAAATAATTAAGGAGAATCTAAAAATAATTAAAAACATTATTTTTGCATTGCATTTTTTATAAAAAGAGAAGTTTGAGGTAATGAGAAAAATTTTCCTACATTAATTACATACAGGGTGTTCTAAAAAAGGGGGGCCAAAATTTAGGGAGATATTCCTCACACCTCAAGGATGAAAAAATGTTATAGTCCGAGATCCGGTATAAGAAATTAATTCCCTCATTTGTTATTTATGAATGATACAAAATATATGCTAGATAACATATACATTGATACATCGCAAATAGGTTGCCGAGCTAAATCGGGTCCGGATAATGTTAAATAATTAAATTTTTAATTAAATTTATTCGATCAACTTCCTCGATTGGTTATTTATAAAAATTGTGCATTAGTTGAGAGAATATACCCAAAGGAATTGGAAAAATAAAGGTTGCCTACTTTCCCCTCTGCGCAGCTGTGGAGTTGCCAGGTATAAACAGGTGAGTAAGCGTTATTAATATACCCTCATCAGTTATTTAATCAAATTATTATATCAAATGAAAGCTTATTTAATTCACAATCCAACCGTATTAGGTTGCTTTATCAAAAAGTTGATTGCATCCATGGTTGCCTAGATTTTAGATGTAAAGTTTTAGTCCAGTCAAAATACGATTAGACCTAGAAAAAATTGCAACACAAGGTTTTATTACGTCATTGTGTTCAGAAAAATATACTGAACAACATATCCAAATTCCGCCATTTTCCGCTATCCCTAAGTATGTTTTTTATTAACAATTTATAAACAAATTTGTTTTTCTCCACAAATACGATAAATTTCGAAATTTTTGTAGAGATTAAAGTTGTAGAACAGACAAATATCTACAAAAAATGTTCTTATGAATTTTTTGAAATATCTCATATTATTTGAGATATTTGCAACAAGAGCTACTAGGCTACGCGCGGAGCGGAGCGGAGAGTTCTAACAAGCACACGGCAGTCTCTACCGGTCGCTGCTAGTTCTCTAGAGTCTAGGTTCTACAAGGAAGTTGAGTTGGTTCTCGATACTAGTATATGTGTCTATGTATACACACATATATATATATGTCGTAGGGTTTGTTCCAGGTCCATATTTTTTTTATAGTTGCACTGCATTTACAAATCCAATGTATAACGTTTACAAAAGAATATATTATTATGTATACGATAGATTATAAAATAAATAGAATTTTGTATGCGGTGGTTCTTTCCAGGTCTTTTTAATATACTGGTAATTTCCAGGTCTTTTTAATATACTGATAATTTCCAGGTCTCTAAATATACTGGTAATTTCCAGGTCTTTTTAATATACTGATAATTTCCAGGTCTTTTTAATATACTGGTAATTTCCAGGTCTTTTTAATATACTGATAATTTCCAGGTCTTTTTAATAAACTGATAATTTGCAGGACTTAGAACACCGGATTTATCAATTCTTGTATTTAGCAAACGTGATCACGTGATCCGTTTTGTCGCTCAAACGATCGGTTTTATCGGCTCGTGAAAATGCAGCTATATGCCTCTTCTATAATACTCGTACTTCGTGGTTTGTAGTTTTTGCCGCGCGATTTATAAAATTGTTGTACTGGTTGCACCACAGCGTGCTTTATTTAGATGCACCTAATGAAAGACATTAAAAGAAAAGAAGAAGAACATTATTGCTATATGCAACATATCATAAAATTTAAATCAGTTTTAATCTGAAACATGTATAGGTAAGGATAAACATTTATTTTATGAATTTATCTTATATATTTATTGGAAACGGGTATACGGCCAATATGGCGGCCACAAACCGACTCATGGGCCTAGTTTACACCGACCGTTTGATACGCGTGCCAAGTACTATATCCGTATCAAATCCGTATCAAATCTCGGTTTACACCGGGATAACCTGAGATTTAATACGAATTTGATACGGATATAGTACTTGGTACGCGTATCAAACGTCCGGAGTAAACTAGGCTATATACACGCGGAACAATAGGTGGGCTCGTGAACACACCTATGGCCTAGTTTACACCGACCGTTTAATACGCGTACCAAGTACTATATCCGTGTCAAATCTTGGTTTACACCGTGATAACCGGAGATTTGATACGGATATAGTACTTGGTACGCGTATTAAACGGTCGGTGTAAACTAGGCCATAGGTGTGTACACGAGCCCACCTATTGTTCCGCGTGTATATGAGTCGGTTTGTGGCCGCCATATTGGCCGTATACCCGTCAAATCTCGGTTTACACCGTGATAACCCGAGATTTGATACGGATATAGTACTTAGTACGCGTATCAAACGGTCGGCGTAAAGATGGCCATTATAATTATGTATGTACTCCTTTCAAAAATCATAAAAATGGTTTTTGAAATTTCTCTAAATGATTTCCAAATTATTACAAATACTTATTTATTTGCCCTAGAGCATGCGCATGTGACCCCAGAACCTATTGCGTGTACACACGTTCATAGATAGCGGTTGCGCTCCTGAATGCCCACAATGTGTGCAATCGTCACTGTACGTAACTGGAAACATCCCTATTCACTAACGTACAAAACAATTTTTTGGAGTGTTAAGCCTTGTGTCCACGATGCTAGAACTGCGTCCGAGTTTCGGTTTAAGCCAATCACCTTGCAGCTCTTACAGAAAAATAGCAGTTTCATTGGCTTAAACCGAAACTCGGACACAGTTCTAGCATCGTGGACACAAGGTTTAAACTAAGTCAATAAAGGCCGTCACACACAAAATGCATAACGTCGCATAAGCATAGCATAAGACCGCTGGACCAATGAGCATCTTACGTGAATTAATATGGCGACATTATGCTGGATGCTCATTGGTCCAGCGGTCTTGTGCTATGCTTATGCTACGCTATTCATTTGTGTATTATAGCCTTAATGCCATCTCACACAAAATACATAAAGTTGCATTAGCATAACATAAGACCGCTGGACCAATGAGAATCTTATGTAAATTAATATGGCAAGTTTATGGTGGATGTTATTGGTCCAGCGGTCTTATGCTATGCTTATGCGACGTTATGCATTTTGTGTGTGACGGCCTTTAACGTATTAAGGTATTATGAAGGCGTATCGTACCAAAATAGTACAAACGTGATCACGTGATCCGTTTTGTCGCTCAAACGATCGGTTTCATCGGCTCGTGAAAATGCAGCTTTATGCCTTTTCTATAATACTCGTACTTCGTGGTTTGTAGTTTTTGCCGCGCGATTTATAAAACTGTTGTACTGGTTGCATCACAGCGTGCTTTATTTAGATGCACCTAATGAAAGACATTGAGAGAAAAGAAGAAGAACATTATTGCTATATGCAATATATCATAAAATTTAAATCAGTTTTAATCTGAAACATATATAGGTGAGGATAAACATTTATTTTATGAATTTATCTTATATATTTATTGGAAACGGGTATACGGCCAATATGGCGGCCATAAGCCGACTCATATACACGCGGAACAATAGGTGGGCTCGTAAACACACCTATGGCCTAGTTTACACCGACCGTTTAATACGCGTACCGAGTACTATATCCGTATCAAATCTCGGGTTATCACGGTGTAAATCGAGATTTGACGGGTATACGGCCAATATGGCGGCCACAAGCCGACTCATATACACGCGGAACAATAGGTGGGCTCATGAACACACCTATGGCCCAGTTTACACCGATCGTTTAATACGCGTACCAAGTACTATATCCGTATCAAATTTCGGGTTATCACGGTGTAAACCGAGATTTGACACGGATATAGTACTTGGTACGCGTATTAAACGGTCGGTGTAAACTAGGCCATAAGTGTGTTCACGAGCCCACTTATTGTTCCGCGTGTATATGAGTCGGCTTGTGGCCGCAATATTGGCCGTATACCCGTTTCCAATAAATATATAAGATAAATTTATAAAATAAATGTTTATCCTTACCTATATATGTTTCAGATTAAAACTGATTTAAATTTTAAGATATATTGCATATAGCAATAATGTTCTTCTTCTTTTCTTTCAATGTCTTTCATTAGGTGCATCTAAATAAAGCACGCTGTGGTGCAACCAGTACAACAATTTTATAAATCGCGCGGCAAAAACTACAAACCACGAAGAACGAGTATTATAGAAGAGACATAAAGCTGCATTTTTACGAACCGATGAAACCGATCGTTTGAGCGACAAAACGGATCACGTAATCACGTTTGTATTATTTTGGTACGATACGCCTTTATAATACCTTAATACGTTAAAGGCCGTCACACACAAAGTGCATAACGTTGCATAAGCATAGCATAAGACCGCTGGACCAATAAACATCCACCATAAACTCGCCATATTAATTTACATAAGATGCTCATTGGTCCAGCGGTCTTATGTTATGCTAATGCAACGTTATGTATTTTGTGTAAAATGGCATTAAGGCTATAATACACAAAATGCATAGCGTAGCATAAGCATAGCACAAGACCGCTGGACCAATGAGCATCCAGCATAATGTCGCCATATTAATTCACGTAAGATGCTCATTGGTCCAGCGGTCTTATGCTATGCTTATGCGACGTTATGCATTTTGTGTGTGACGCCCTTTATTGACCTAGTTTAAGCCTTGTGTCCACGATGCTAGAACTGTGTCCGAGTTTCGGTTTAAGCCAATGAAACTGCCACTTTTCTGTAAGAGCTGCAAGTTGATTGGCTTAAACCGAAACTCGGACGCAGTTCTAGCATCGTGGACACAAGGCTTAACACTCCAAAAAATTGTTTTGTACGTTGATGAATAGGGATGTTTCCAATTACGTATAGTGACGATTGCACACATTGTGGGCATTCAGGAGCGCAACCGCTATCTATGTACGTGTGTACACGCACTAGGCTCTGGGGTCACATGCGCATGCTCTAGGGCAAATAAATAAGTATTTGTAATAATTTGGAAATCATTTAGAGAAATTTCGAAAACCATTTTTATAATTTGGAAAAGAGTACATACATAATTATAATGGCCATCTTTACGCCGACCGTTTGATACGCGTACTGAGTACTATATTTGGACTAAATTGGCTTAATTAGTACGTACGATGGTGTAAACAATAAAGGCCGTCACACACAAATGCGTAACGTCGCATAAGCATAGCTTAAGACCGCTGGACCAATGAGCATCTTACGTAAATTAATATGGCGACATTATGCTGGATGCTCATTGGTCCAGCGGTCTTGTGCTATGCTTATGCTACGCTATGTATTTTGTGTATTATAGCCTTTAGTCCATAATTAATTTTTAATTAAATATTTAAAGTGCCACTTGTCGGCTAACATCATATGATACATCAAACATATTATAAAATAAAAAAGCTCTTTTGTAGTTAATTTTATTTTGTTTGTAGAGTTTTGTAGTGATGTTAAGAAGTTTTGTAGTCTCTTCAAATTGTTTATAATTAATAAATTAATTATAAACAAACAAAAATAAATACACTACAATGATCTACAAAATACAATCGATTTCACACCTAATTTTTTTTTAAAGTGTCAGTCGTCGGCTAACCACAATATAACCAGTATGTGCACTTCGTCAATTGTTTTGGTTTCGCGCCGATCCAATCTGCGAATCGACATTTTGTTAGAAGCGACCAATCAGAGGATTTTTGTATGCGTGGTAGTGCAACGTCGGTGTGACCCCGCCGAGGCACCACAGTTTATACGTGGTTGCAATCATATGTTTGACGATGAGATAAAATAAATTTGTTAATCAGTGTGACGCGCGGAGACACTTGATATTTTGGATAGTTTCGATCAAATTATTTTCCAAAATGCCTAAAAACACAAGTTATAAAATTTGTAGCGTTCGAAAAGGGCCCTTTAACCGTTGATACGCCGTTGGCGTTTCTATAATAATGGCGGCGAATGGAACCGATAGATCAAAGGTGCCGACAGAGAGTGAGCATACTGGTTATACTATAGGTTATTGCTGTCCCCTGCTGGGACGGGATGCTGATGTGTATGTACAATTGGGAACGGGCATTCGGCCAATATGGCGGTCATAAGCCGGCTCATATACACGCGGAACATAGGCCTAGTGTACATCGGACCGTTTGATACGCGTACCAAGTACTATATCCGTATCAAATCCGTATCAAATCTCGGGTTATCACGGTGTAAACCGAGATTTGACACGGATATAATACTCGGTACGCGTATTAAACGGTCGGTGTAAACTAGGCCATAGGTGTGTTCACGAGCACACCTATTGTTCCGCGTGTATATGAGTCGGCTTATGGCCGCCATATTGGCCGTATACCCGTTTCCAATAAATATATAAGATAAATTCATAAAATAAATGTTTATCCTCACCTATATATGTTTCAGATTAAAACTGATTTAAATTTTATGATATATTGCATATAGCAATAATGTTCTTCTTCTTTTCTTTCAATGTCTTTCATTACGTGCATCTAAATAAAGCACGCTGTGATGCAACCAGTACAACAGTTTTATAAATCGCGCGGCACAAAAACTACAAACCACGAAGTACGAGTATTATAGAAGAGGCATAAAGCTGCATTTTCACGAGCCGATGAAACCGATCGTTTGAGCGACAAAACGGATCACGTGATCACGTTTGTACTATTTTGGTACGATACGCCTTCATAATACCTTAATACCTTAAAGGCCGTCACACACAAAATGCATAACGTCGCATAAGACCGCTGGACTAATAAACATCCACCATAAACTCGCCATATTAATTTACATAAGATGCTCATTGGTCCAGCGGTCTTATGTTATGCTAATGCAACGTTATGTATTTTGTGTAAGATGGCATTAAGGCTATAATACACAAAATGCATAGCGTAGCATAAGCATAGCACAAGACCGCTGGACCAATGAGCATCCAGCATAATGTCGCCATATTAATTACGTAAGATGCTCATTGGTCCAGCGGTCTCATGCTATGCTTATGCGACGTTATGCATTTTGTGTGTGACGGCCTTTATTGTTTACACTATCGTACGTACTAATTAAGCCAATTAGTCCAAATATAGTACTTAGTACGCGTATCAAACGGTCGGCCGTAAAGATGGCCATTATAATTATGTATGTACTCTTTTCCAAATTATAAAAATTTTTTTCGAAATTTCTCTAAATGATTTCCAAATTATTACAAATACTGATTTATTTTCCCTAGAGCATGCGCATGTGACGCCTGAGCCTAGTGCGTGTACACACGTACATAGATAGCGGTTGCGCTCCTAAATGCCCACAATGTGTGCAATCGTCACTATACGTAACTGGAAACATCCCTATTCATTAACGTACAAAACAATTTTTTGGAGTGTTAAGCCTTGTGTCCACGATGCTAGAACTGCGCCCGAGTTTTGGTTTAAGCCAATCAAACTTGCAGCTTTTACAGAAAAGTAGCTAGTTTTATGGCTTAACCGAAACTCGGACACAGTTCTAGCATCGTGGGACACAAGGCTTTTTAAAATAAAATTTTCAATAACTTACAGCTCTTAATATTACCAATCAACCACTAAACAATTGGTTATAATAAAAGAATTTAAAATTCCCAACAGTCAAAGTGGAGGCCGCTAAAGAAGGTTAAAAATTTGTTGACAATTAATTCTTTCCTTTTAAAACGCGAAACCACAAAAGGTTTCAATGCGGTACCAAACACTGCCAATCAATCGCCAATCAATTTAAAAAAAAAAAAAATTACCACAGTCAAAGTGGGGGGCTAAAAAAAGATCAAAATTTGTTTTTTTTTGATTTCCTAAAGAAACGCAAAACCACCAAAAGTTTTTAATGCGGGTACTAAACATTGCCAATCAATCGCCAATCGATTTAAAAAAAAATTACCACAGTCAAAGTAGGGGGGCTAAGAGAAGATAAAAAATTTGTTTTCGATTTCCTAAAAAAACGAGAAACTACCAATCTTTTTGAATACGGTACCAAATACTACCAAGCAACCACCCAAACGATTGGTAAAAAAAAACTATCAATAATCCATTGGGGGGGGGGGCTAACTCTGTCAAGCTGGCAATAAAGAAGCACTATCATAAAAAATGTTTCAAATAAAAGGGATTTAAGTATTTCAAATGGGGCAAATATATCATTCGATAAATTCCAGGACGTTCTCAGGACCATCCTAAAAGTATAGAAGATATATAATTCGGTAACTTCCAGGTCCCGTCCTGGAAATATAAAAATATACAGGGTGTACCAGACCTCGCGTATCACCCGTTAATGGTAGATTTCTGAGATCATTTGGGAGACAAAAATCCTAATGCCAAAATGTCGAGGCTGCTACAGTATTTAAACGGAAAAGGTTCAAAGTTTACTAGTGTGCTTGTCAAAATTTTACGCACTCAGGGACGTTGCATGTCAAACACGCACTTCCACACTTTACTCAACTCGATAGAAATATTTGAAATTATTAATCTCTTTATTTCTTTGTACACTGTTCGCAAGACCGACGATTATCGGGACGACATTTGGCAGCCTCGACATTTTGGCATTAGATTTTTGTCTCCAAATTATCTCAGGAATCTGCCATTAACGGGTGATACGCGAGGTCTGGTACACCCTGTATATTTTGATAAATTCCAGGACGGGTCCTGAAATTAATCAAATTATATATTTTCCATACTTCCAGGATGGGTCCTGGAATTCATCAAATTATATATTTTCCACACTTCCAGGTCGGGACCTGGAAGTTACCGAATTATATATCTTCCATACTTCCAGGACGGTTTTTGAGGAGGGTCCTGGAATTTATCGAATGATATATTTGGGTATTTCCAGGACGGTCCTGGAAAATAACACACAGACATAAAAATTTTCCATGCCCGACCTCAAAGTTACAAAATGTCCTGGAACTAACCAGCTAATATATAAAATGGTCCTGGAATTCACCCTACGACATATATATATATATATATATATATATATATATATATATATATATATATATATATATTATATACATATACATATATATATATATATGAATGTACATATATACAGGGTGTCCCAAGACCTCACCGACAAACTTTGAGGAATGATAGGTCACACAGAGAGGATCATTTTTTGTTAAGAATAGACACATATAGACACATATACTAGTATCGAGAACCAACTCAAGTTCCTTATTGTAGAACCTAGAGAACTAGCAGCGACCGGTAGAGACTGCCGTGTGCTTGTTAGAACTCTCCGCTTCGCTCCGCGCGTAGCCTAGTAGCTCTTGTTGCAAATATCTCAAATAATATGAGATATTTCAAAAAATTCATAAGAACATTTTTTGTAGATATTTGTCTGTTCTACAACTTTGATGTCTACAAAAATTTCGAAATTTATCGTATTTGTGGAGAAAAACAAATTTGTTTATAAATTGTTAATAAAAAACATACTTAGGGATAGCGGAAAATGGCGGAATTTGGATATGTTGTTCAGTATATTTTTCTGAACACAATGACGTAATAAAACATTGTGTTGCAATTTTTTCTAGGTCTAATCGTATTTTGACTGGAACGACATACACATCGACAAATATCTTGTTGGCGACACTGCTGATTGAGTTAATCGTCGATTAAAGTTAATCGGCGTTGATCGAAGTGACCCTTAGAGCTTCTTTTCTGAGTACGGCTAAATGATTTTGTGACCTTATCTGCCAGGCAGAAATCAGAAAAATTTGACCTTTAATATTATATTTACTTGTTTACATAATGATTAATCCTAAATTGTTTCTTGTGTAAGTAATACAGTCAACAATATTTTCAACATAACTCCTGAAAAAGTCGTTTCCGCACCCATGTTCATATAACATTTTTTCATCCTTGAGGGGTGTGAGGAATATCTCCCTAAATTTTGGCCCCCCTTTTTTAGAACACCCTGTATACATATTTATGTTTTTGTATAAAAAAATTTTTACCGGGATTTTTACAGAAAAAACATATTTCAACATTTTATCTTTATTGAGATACCAACACCACGTCCGATCGAGGGGAGAACGGAAATATAACTATATTTCTATTTAAAAAAATATAAGTGCGAATAAAAATCGTAAGAATAACGTTTTGATACCGTGCTCGATAGACGTACAATTTTTTCAGAATACATCATATTTGGACGCTTCGATCTCCTTAAAAGTAGCAGATAATCCTTTGATCCATTTAAATCCTTTAAGCCATTTATTCGATTCAATGATTGCATGTAATAACTTATTTGCAGGGATTTCGACGACAAGTTCGAGGATATCTCTCAAATACGCTTCAGTTGCTGAAACTCGCGTGAAACTCGGACATATGATTGGTCGACAAGACCACAAGACTATCAAGTCACAGATTAATAATATGTGATCAAGTCTACTGTCAACCGGCGCGAGGCGCGACACGACCGACACGCGACACGACGGCGACGGTCAACAAGTCAACATTTGTTCGATCGCAGGCGTCGCGACGTCGTGAGCGCGAGAGTGGTCGAGACCGACCGAGAGTACCGAAGCCAAACGAGACTCGAACGCAAACGTTCGAGCGAATCGGAGTAGTGAGTACTCGGAGTAGTCGTCGGGTCGAAAGTGTCGAAGAAACACTCGAGACTCGAGAGCTCGGTCCGTGCCGAACGGGCCGGACGCCGGACTGCCGCCGGAGTCCGGACAGGCGTTCAGTGTTCTGCAGTGTTCACCAGTACAGTTCACCAGGTGGCGACTGCGTCCAAGAGTCACCGTGATCAGGTTGATCAGGCGACTTGTAGGTGTAGTGTACATACGTAGAGAAAGGTTGCGAGCCCATCGTATGTACATACGTGTGTCGTGTCGTTCCACATGTTGACTAGTTGAAAACGGGGACGGGGAAAATATAGAAGCGCGCATCTTTGCGAAGTCTGCGGACCCCCTCGCCGCCCGCGCCACTTGGCACTTGGCACGCGTCGTTCGCCGCTCCGTGCTCGTCGCTTGTCGTTTGCCGTCCGTAGTTTGTCGGTCGCGGAAATCGCGGACCGTCATCATACATACTACATACGTATGTACATACATACGTCCTCTCCTTCTTTCTCGCTCTCTCTTTCACTTTCTTTCTCCCTTCCTCCCTTGTTCCCTTCCTCCATTCTCTAGACGTGAAGGCCGTGAAGCCCCGTTGGCCGAGAGTTGCAGTAGTTGCATGGACGGACGAACCGCAGAGCGGCGAGCGCGCAACTTTCTACACTCTGTCGAGGCAGTCGAGGAGCTGCGAGGAGCAGCCCGGCGGCCGTCGCCTATAGCGCGTTACGTCACGCGGTCGTTGACAATCGTCAGAGCATCGTCTCGAGACACGAGGTGGTGTGGTGCTTGCTTGATAGCCTGTAATCGCCTTTGATCGCCTGGTCGAGTGATCCAGTGATCGGTCGAAGCCAACTTGCGCGCTCGCACGCTCGTACACTTCCACCCCCATCGCGTCGTGCGTACGTATGCATCGCATCGCATCGCATCGCAATACGCGCGTCCTCCGTTTCGGTTCGGACGAAGGAATAAGGATCGTCGTCTATCAGCTGTAGCCTGTAGCCGCGGTTGCAA